>JAZGTJ010006616.1:0-24517 GCA_036877575.1 Botia almorhae | reverse complement strand
GGCCTGGTCGCCTTCTCGCTCTGGGCAGAGAAGCACGCGGAGTAGAAGCGGTAGGGGTGTTGTTATTTTGTCGTACACTTGTCGTCGATTCGAGAGCGTAGGATCGGGATGTTTCCAGCGCTGTTTTCCGCTCTCGCAGACGTGCCTGCTTGGCTAGAAGGTCCTGGATCACCTTCTCTACGATCTCTAGTTCTGCCTGCAGCGATTGCAACTCGACCGTGTCTTCATCTCCGAATGTGGACGCTGCCATCTTGGTGTGACGTGGTCACACCAATAATGTTGAAATATTGTTCTCAGTCATATTTTAAAGGAATAGTTACAGGATTGATTTTCCAATACAATATAGACCTAGATACTCAATTGTTTATAGCTTTAGACTTCTGTGTTAAATTTGAAAACTTAACTTATGAAACATTATCAATGAAAAAGTGTTTATGTAATAATTTAATGACTTTTAACTATTCTAACATAATTCTGTAGTGTTTAGCAAGACATTTTAGCCATTGTTTTACATCAGTAAATATCCTCAATAGATTAAGATGCACAGTGGGGCTACAGCCGTTGTCTTAAACTCTTGCAAGTAAATACTTGCATATTTTTCTACTAAAGTGATTTCAACTGAGCATAAGCACCTTGTTGTATGCCCAGGTAAGTGGCCATACTAGACTGTCCACTGTACAAGACACTGGTCGTGGTGTGGCAGCATGACTCGTTAATGCACCACATCACTGTGCCTTTACTAGAGCAGAAAATCATCTTTATCACAGAGTACTCACTACACAACTCTCCACAGGCTGTGATTGTATGTGCTACGTGCACACTTCCTGTTTTTATTTGTTTTTGTTTTACCTTTTGAACACTTCATGTTGTTCATCCTTATCACTCAAAATCAAAAACACAAAAAAGGTGTGTACATCCCACATATCCAAACCAGGGCTCAGGTGCAGGACAAAAGAGACAAACTAAATCAAAACGTATTGTCTGTATATTACAACAATGTTTTAACCCTCAGGTCTTCACCAGACACAAACATAATGAACTAGGATACCATTTAGAGGTGTATAATAAAGTTTTTGTAGTAGTTATATCGGTGTGTGGACAATACATTCGTTTTTTTGCTATAAAAGAAACTTGCATCACAAACTCAGTTTGCTGAGAACGACCTCTCTGACAGGTCGTTCAGGGTGTCTTGGAGGGGAGAGGTGTCACATGACACCGGGGTGTCTCAGTTCTTGGACCACTTCTCTTCTCCATCTACAGTACATGACGTCTCTAGGATCTTTCATTCAGAAACAAGGCTTTTCCTATCATTGCTATGCTGATGACACCCAGCTCTATCTCTCTTTCCACTCTGATGATCCCACGGTACCGACTTGCATCTCAGCCTGCCTGGCGGACATATTGTGTTGGATGAAGGACCAACTTCAAATCAACCTTGCCAAAACAGAAATGCTTTCTTCATCATAGCTTCTCAAACCAGATTGATGGGGCAACCATTACTCCATCCAAGATGGTCAAAAGCTTTGGAGTAATGATTGACAATCAACTGAGCTTCTCTGACCACATCTCTAGAACTGCTCGTTCCTGCAGATTCGCTCCCTACAACAACAGGAAGGTCAGACCCTTCCTATTGGAACATGCAGCACAACTTCTCATTCAAGCTCTTGTTGAACTCACTCTGCCCGGTTGGTGGAATGAACTACATAACTCTATAAGAACGGCTAAGTCACTAGCTGTTTTCAAGAAACAACTAAAAACTCAACTATTTCGTCTTCACTAAACATAAATGTATGTAAATGCTGATTGTATATAATAGGTATGATAATATCTACTATAAAATTTCACATTACAGTTTATGACTGAAACAACATCTTTTATGCTACCAGTTTAAAGATTTAAATGCTGAGCTACTATCTGTCACGAAAGCACCAGGCTCCACCCACATTCAACGTTCACAGTCACCCGAATACTGATCACCTGCACCTGTCTCCAATCAAGGATACTATATAAGCACACGCACTCCATGCATTCACTGTCTGATCTCAACCACAGAAACAGACTCGTCTCCATGCTCTACTACTTACCTGCTCCCGTTTCTCGTGTGTTTTCAAGATCTCCTTCGTGCTGTCCAGTGTTGTGTTGTGTGTGTGACTTACCTCCATCACCAGTCTACATCGTCAGCTCCTGGATTCTCATCGTCAGTATCATCATTCCCATTACTGTCATACATATATATCTGGACTTTACCATACCTGTTTGATCCATTACTCATCTATGCAATAAATGTGCCTGCCGGCTTAACTAATCTCTGTCTGTGACTCTGGCTTTCCGTTACAGAAGATCAGACCAACATAATGGAGCTGACAGGCGTGGATCCGATCCAGGAGCTGGCGGATTCACTACGCCAGGTCATTCAAACAACAACCACAACACAAGCACCTGCTTCACCTCCTTCTCTCTCCACTTCCGTTCGATCTAAACGGCCAGTCCCATGGTGCATCTGGCGCCCTACTCTGGCTTGGCGGATGAATGCAACGGTTTCCTCCTCCAATGTTCCTTCTGCCTAGAAATGCAGCCCCAACGTTTTCCTACTGAACGACCTAAAATATGTTTCATTAACTCTCTGTTAAAAGGACGAGCACTACAATGGGCGGAATCATGGCAGCAAAATGGACCTGCAACAGTCTCTAGAAACTTTTCATCTCATGAACACTTCCAAGAAGTGTTTGGAATACCTAATGGAGATTCATCTGTTGGTAAGAGATTATATCAACTCCTCAAGGTAAATCATCAATACAAGATTATGCATTACCTTTCAGAACGCTTGCTGCATCTATTGGTTGGAATGAACGATCACTGCTTACAACTTATCATCAAGGTCTAAATCCCTCAATTCGACTACATCTTTCCTCATATGATGATACAATGGGTTTAGAATATTTTATCCAACTCTCCATAACAGTTGCCAACAGGATTCATAAGTGTATGGAGGAGGAACAGTATCATCATCCGCCATTTTGTCACCGCCAGCCAGAAAACTCCAGCCCTCCAGAACCACAACCATAATCCATGCAACTGGATAATACTCGTCTTACACGCCTATCCTCAGCTGAGCGTCAACGTTGGTTGACCCAGGGTTTGTGCAAATAATCCAAACATGTCTTATTCATCCTCCGAGACCTCTGGTGAGTGTTGTTTCTTCCTTTCCCTTGAAAGTCTCACCACTCACTACCACTGTACAACTCACTATGACTTATCATTGTGTTTCAGTTAATGCACTCATCGACTCTGGGTCAGCCGGCAACTTCATCTCAGACGACCTCTGTAATCAACTCCAGCTCTAGAAAAGGATCAATAAAACCATGTACAAGATACAGTCCATAGACGGCAATCCCATTGGTAGTGGACATGTGAAATACATTGTTGGTCCCATTAAATTACAAGTTGGTCTGCTTCACTCAGAGGACATCTCTCTATTGGTTCTGGAGGGAGTTGTATTTGGGTGCTCATGGCTCTTTTCACATGACCCATCAATATCACGTAAGAACTGTTTTAACAAATGTTTTACTGAATTTACCAACTACAAATAAACATCAATCTGATCTTCCAGTTTATTCTACGTCTGTTAAAGTCCTCTGGAGAAAAGATCTATAGGCCATGCGCCTCATTCCGTATGCTCCAGTACCCAGAGGTAAGATTTATTCACTATCAATCCCTGAACAGAAGGCCATGGAGGAGTATATCAATGAAGCACTAGAGCAAGAATATATTCAACCATCTACCTCCTCTGCTGCTTCCAGCTTTTTCTTCGTGACGAATAAGGACGGAGGCTTGCGGCCATGCATTGACTATTGTAAGTTGAACAAAATAACCATTCCGTTTAGATACCCCCTTCCTCTCATCCCTACAGCATTAGAACAGCTTCGCGGAGCCAAAATCTTTACAAAATTGGATCTCAGAAAACTCAATCCTAAACAAGCCAGATGGGCCCTTTTCTTCACACGTTTTAACTTCACCATTCGTATCGTCCAGGGAATAAGAATACAAAGGCTGATTCATTATCCAGATTATACTTGCCAGATGACATATCTAACAAACCAGAAACCATCATTCCTACCAGCATGATTGTCAGTTCAATACAGTGGTCCCTGGACGAGGAACGGAGTGTTTCCGATCCAGCTCCGCCGGGGTGTCCACCCAATCACAGATACGTTCCACAAAACCAAAGAATACGGCTAATCCACATGGCACACACCTCTCTGGGTACTGGTCATCCTGGGGCCAATAGAACCCTGTCACTGCTACAAGATCCCTTCTGGTGGCCCAACATGGCTAAGGACGTCAGAAGGTACTTAAGGGGAAGCCAGGTGTGTCTTGTGTTAGGAACACCTCGCCATCTACCCATAGGCAAACTACTACCTCTACCCATTTATCGGCATCCCTGGTCACACCTGGGAGTAGATTTCATTACAGATTTACCTGCCTCCGATGGAAATACATCCTGGTAGCCGTAGACCGATTCTCCAAAGCATGTCGACTGATTCCCATGAAAGCACTCCCAACAGTGATGGAAACTGCAGAGGCATTATTCAACCAGGTATTCAGAAATTTTGGTATCCCAGTCTACTCAGTGAAGGAGATCCTGAGATCCTGGCGTCGTGGTGGTAGGCTGGAATATCTTGTTGACTGGGAAGGATATGGGCCTGAGGAGAGATCTTGGGTCCCCAGGAGTGATATCCTAGACCCCATTCTACTGACAGAATTCCATACTGCACATCCAGAGGCTCCTGTGCCTAGAGATCGAGGACGTCCACCACGGCGTCGGGGGATTCAGCCCTCAGGAGCGGTCCGTGGAGGGGGGGGGTCTGTCACGTAATGTGTAATGGAGAGACACTATAAATATTTATGTTATTTATTCCCTTATATGCAGAATTTATTAATCATTAGTCAATTTCATCAGTTTTGATTGGTCGTTTTATATGTTCAATACTGACCAAAAATAATAATACATGTGTATATATATTAAAATATTTAAGCTACTGCCTTGTAAGTATATCGAATAAATGTCTGTCAACAGTGAAATTAAAACAGTTTTTCAGTGGCAAATTTGAATGTCCTCATAAAAAATAGGTCAAACAAGTAAAAGCGTGATTCACTCCAACCTAAATGAGTTTCTCTTTTTTAATTTCAGTTAAAGAAAAACAAATCATCCAATGTAAATTAATAACCTACGTCCTAAATGTTTATTTATGATAATAGGCTTTTACTTAGTTCTTTTGGCATCTAAAAGACATTTATTTGCCAGAATGTTCTAAAAATGAATATGAAATAATAAGTGACCCAAGAAGCTAAATAGACCTTTTAGCCTTCTATCGAATTTGTAATCAGGTTTTTCTTCTTAACGTTAATCTTATTCTGCATACACAGTCATCTGTATAAAACACATGAACACATACACATAACACGAGCCTTTGATACTTTAAGGTGTACTAGGTGCTAGTGTGTTTGGTTATGACTCTTGCTTTCTCATCCTCCCTAGAGAGGAGAGTGAAAACTAAAGTTACTAACTCTTATATAAAGGTTTTATATAAAAAAACTTACATAAACCCCTATTAAAGATGATGTTTGTTAAAAGAGGTGACATTTTTGTTTTAAATTGATGTTTATGAATCATCTATGAATCAACTGGTATGGATGTTACGATAAAGAACATGACTAAGGTTTCCATCAAAGAGAGTAAAAACATCACCTACAATCAGGAGCAAACTGAGATAGGCTACATTTGGCTGTCATCTAAAAACACCAGCAAGATACCAACCAGAGTTAATGCATCCCCTGCCAAAATACACATCCCTTCGTTCTTCAAAACACACACACACACACACTGATATTCCCTCTTCCCACCTGGTCCTTTCTATAAACACACACAAACTCACAGTTGGCTACGCAGACAAACACCTGCTGCACTTGAACAGAAAAACACACACTTGTTTTGTTGAAAATTTCAGGTCTCTCCTTCGAGGCAAAGAAAGTATTTCTCAGAAGTTTAAAAAATGCCCCATTGGTGCTTTTCTCAATGATGTACATTTCTGTTGTAAGAATTTATCAAGACCCACTGCATGTTTACTGTTGACTCTGTATGACACACTCATGTATTTCATACACACTCATGTATAACACAAACAAATGTGCATTGCTCTCTCCACACCCACTCACTGCACCATGCGATTGCAGCATATGCATGTGCACACGCTTACTCTGGGAAATCTAATCCATTGTGACAGGCATTCTCGCATCAGTTATCATGACCTCTGCTTGTATCAACTGGATTTCATCATTAGCTAGTTGAATTTTCATCTAAATGTATCTATACTGTATGTGTAAACAGGAACATATGCGTTTTTGCTACTCTTCCCGTCGGACTGTCCACTCACTTCTGATCTTGTCATGTAAGGTTGGACTGTTGTTTGACTGTACGCTGCCCTGCAGGCTGAGTTTATGAGAAGCAACCCCAGCCTTGATAATTATATGTTTAATTGGCTGTGCAGAAATAGAGAAATAGAGGAAGCGCCTTCTGAGTTGTGCACTAACTGCATTTTTTGGACAGAATCATTAGGCTTGAAACACAAGCAAGAAACTTGTAATTGTGTAATAATTACGCCTTCAATCATGATGTAAGTTTGTCGACAACCCACGATTTTAGGTTCCCTCGAGTTGTGAATTTCAGTAACACTTCAGGTAAATGTTTTCTTTGTTAAGGGTTTGTAAAGGGGATCATTCATTTATAATTGTTTTTTTATTTCAAATTATAAAATGTGTAAAATAAGGCCTGTAGTTAGCATTGCTTACAATGTATGCCTGAAAATTGGTACCTTAAAATTAAATGTTAAAACTGGTGTGTAAGTTGCTATATAAAGACATAAACTGCCACAAGGATGTAATGTGACATGTTTGACTAATCTAACAGCCATTGTAATTTTGGTATTGAAAGCACAGGGTGGTTTTGAAATTTAAGTTTGAAATATATATATCTTATATTGTATAACAAAATACAGAAAAGACGCGTGAACCACAAACCTTATTATACTTAAACCAAAAAGCACTATTCTAAAAACCCACTGACAATTCCAGTGGGAGTTCTAATTAAAATGCTAATTATTTCCTGCATTTAGGCTTTGCAAACTGAGCAAGCCTGATAAGTGATAAATAAACTAGTATCCTACTATTAACTCAATATTTAGCATATATTGTGCATCTACAACCTACAAAGCTTTGTTGCATATATTGCTAAAAAGTGTGAAATAAGGATGTAAAGTACTAGCAGTTCATACATTTGTATGTCTTCATTTATTATCTCTCTCTTCAACTATGCTTCATTTCTTTCAGCTGTGTTAGGATCAACCGAGATGCAAAACTGCTGTTTTCAGCCAAAGTGCTCATCAGTTTGTCTGTAAGTCAGTCTGAGGTGCTGTCTACCACACTATAAATATTTTTTTCACTATAAACTGTTTAAAGGACTCTGGAGATGCTGTGTTCTCCCAGATGCTGTGACAAAGGGAACCCACAAATCACCCCTTTACACTTCTTGGTGATGGAAGCCCATCCTTATAATTTTGTCCAGAGCCCCATAAATTCATTCCAGTGGTGGAATTCATGGATCAGACACAGCTCTCTCACAATCTATTTTTTTCTTTCATTTCATTTCAGTGAGTTTTGACAGAACAAAATATACCTGATGTGGTAAAACAATGAAATATGTAGATGGCTTTCAATATCTAAACCACTGCTTGTATTCTTCTGTCTGTGCGCATAAAGATGAGCTTGGCAGAGTGTTGAAAAGATCAGGTGCTGGATTCTCGTTCTGTTTGATGAGTTTTTTATGCTTAATTAGACACATTTCACACATCAAAATCAGGACCTCCTCTTTATAGTGAGTCTGATGATGGCGTGTCTCTGTGTTTTGGTTTGCCAGTGCCCATCAGCATGGGGCTCTCTCGTGGCCCAGCGGGGAAACACATACAGACCTGCTTACTTGTGTACACACACACATGCATGGATGATGTATAAAGGTATATGTGTGTAACCGAACCCTGCTGGTCTGTATAGATCATGAATTTGATGGCTGCTATGGACAGCCAATAGTGAACATGGGTAAAGACCTAATGTGAGAACTATTAAAACTAAAAACTAGTCAAACTGCAGCAATTTGTGTGTGGTGTACAGGTCAAATGGTAAAGACCAGCTGTCCAACAGGATAAAGCCTGACAGAGGAGCGGAGTGTGATTTTACATTTACACTTACATTTAGGCATTTGGCACTTTTATCCAAAGCGAACTTACATTGCATTATACTACACATTGATCACTATACATTGAGTATGTGCAATCCCTGGGATCGAACCCATGACCTTGATGTTGTTAACGCCATGCTCTAACCACTGAGCTACAGGAAACTAAGGAGGGTTCAGAATTTTTCTTAAATGTTTAAATGTGGAAGGAACAGTGTTATTAGTAAAGGTCAATTCTCAAACTTTTTACACTCTGACAATAACATCCAACAGAAATGGGAACAGTGAGTGCCCAAAGCTAGGTGGAAGTGGACTCATCCTTGCCAAGACTGAACATGAGATGAATAGCCATTCAAAATTGATGTCTGAAGGGAAGACCAGGATCTTGACTGGAATTATAGAATTGCAGACAAAAGTAATTTAAAGCATTTGAGCAGTATGAGGAAAAACAAAGATTGGACAACGGACCCAAGAAATCTAGTGTACAAATGAAAAAGTAAGGGTCTATAGGACTATAGGACCAGCATAGGACTTGTTGGATTCCTTGTTGGGATAGGTGTTGGTGTCAACATATATATTGGGGGGATGTCCAATTTTATGTTCGTAAAGCTGACACAGTCTTAGAGATGCGGCCAGAGTTTGGCCATTTACAGTCACACCCTCTAGACATTTCTAATTTTGCATTTACACACGAAGGACCAGCAGATGTCCTCATTGTGATGTTTCAAACGCTTCCAAAGGACAACTTGGATAAAATTCAATACAGTAAAATAATATATATAGTGTGAACGGTAGGGCACGGCTTTTATTTTGTATTCTATAGTAAGACAACTATGAATTCTATATATCTATATATTTCATTGTTTTCTTTATTCTGCGTTTTATTTTTCTTCAGTTGTAAACACGTTCCCAGTAAATCTGTACACCAGAAACTGTTCTCTACCATTATAGAAAGAAGGTTATGAGAAGGTTAGTAATGTACAAAGTATGAACAGAATCAGTATTTCTTTTGGTGTATAACATGCACTGTAACGAACCTTACATTTTTAGAAATATACACAACAAAACGCTATTGCATTGTTTATCCCCTCCCCTTACGCTCCTGACCGGTCTTTTCTCCGCTGCGCTGCAATAGCTCGGCGAATGAATGGCGTCTTTCTCGACATCACGTAAACGCCGAGAGGGAGTCAACGGAGGGGGAGCGAAAGCATCTTGGTTTGTGTTCGCCTCGGATGGAGCATTCTGTTGATTATTAATTTATAGCTAATGTCGCACTAGAGTTCGTCTTTTTTGCAAACCGGCCGGTGTCCCGACGTAGCCTATTAATACAGGACACTATATTTATACCCCCTTTTTGTCAATGACGGGGACACACTGTTCAAACAGCATGAAATAATTTCATTACACTAAGTGGAGTCTGGAAAGACAGCATGAAGTTACAAATCTACGGTCTTTTACTCGTAATGGCTGTAGCCTATGCAACGATAGAGGGTAAGTACTGCACTTGCTCTCAAACTGATGCGATCCTAAAGAGTTTTGTCTGCGTCCCTGAATGTGCTGTTGTCTGTGGTTTCTCACTATTTCATTAACCACGCAGTAAATTATGCTGCCAACTCCATTATAGTGTGTCTTAAAACATTTTAAGTACGTTCATAAATGATACAACGCATACTGCATTCAAGCATCTTGTGTCGTTTTACCCAGAGAAGAAATACTGCAAATGACGTTTGTAGCGTTTAATTTATGCGTATTGCTTGTATTATAGCGCCCTCAACTGGGTCTTTGTATGTCGTGTGACCTGTTCGTTTACCTATTTCAGTCATTGAACTATGGACTTTCCTTTTTATATGATGTTTCTGACTGGACTTGACATGTTTGAAGCTGGAAAAAACAAGTAAATGTGTGTTTTGTGTGGGTTTGCCAGAGTCCAAGAGTAATAAGGAGAATCATATCAGTGTAAAAGCTAATTTGTAACGGAGTTACTGGGTGGTTTATTAATTTATCTTGTCTGTCAGCACTCTAGAGCAGAATACTTGAGGTGTCTGACAGTCTTTATTTCATTCTTTCTTTCTTTTTCTTTATTGCATAAGAAACAGACTGATTTTATTTAAACTCAGTCTATCTATCAATCTATCTATTCATATCTATTTTTTTACAAGAGCAAGACAGTTTGGAAAAGTACAATTGTTCAGATTCTGATTAAGTATCATCATAAAATTTACCCCAGACTATTGTACCTTTTTTCCCTTGAAAGCTTGCTTTGACCAGATGGCTTTGCTGTAGGGGAGGACATGCAAGGGGTCGTCTGTTCCCATTTGTAGCCAATGATTAATGAGGTCATTGCATCTGTGGGAACTACTCCATGTTTGTTTACAATCGTTATATTTGAAATCATAGCAACTAAAGGAAATGAACTTTATATTTACTAAAGATTCCACATACTACATTGTAGCACCTGATTTTTATAAAATTAAAAATGTTCTTTGATTAAGAAAATTATTTGTTGTAAGCGTGGGTTTCTGAGTATGTGTCTTTGTGCAGCCCTGTGTGAGGATGTCCCAAGAATTACAGCATTTTTAAGGTCAAGTAGCTTTGAACATCCTGATGCATTTGACAATAATTTTACTACTTTGGAGTGACTTGTTAACATGAGTAACATGCCACTTTGCACACGTTAATGTACCCATAAATGCATATACAGATACTCTCTCTCTTATTCTCACACTGTCTTGTACACCCTCCTCCCCTTGCTTTTGATTTACACATTTCTGTCCTCTCACTCTGATTGGTTTGCTCGTAAACCCATGGGAGATGGCCTGCACAGTCTTGATTTATGATATCATTTTATATACTTGCTGTTGAGAGACCCACAGCCATGCTGAACAGAAAGAGCAATTTCAGATTCAGTACCAAAATGAGAATTAATCATCAAGTGTGCACACACAAAAATCCGTTATGATTTTTAGGAGCTCTGAGTTCATTTTGTACATGTATTTACCACAAGAAAATAGGAAACATGTATTTACATGGACATGTATTTAACATAAGAAAATCTTGCCATATGACAGGCAAGGTTGAGGAATGCTGGTCTTTTAGCAACAGTGGGTGTAACATGCTGTAAAAATGTTGTACAGTGGCAAGCACCGAATGCTATGCCAGTAATAGTAAAGGTTGCTTTCAAAAAACATTTATAAAGAACCCTGTCCACACACATACAAACACTTTATTTTTAATTACTGATAAATACATTCTTTCCTTGCTCTTGCCTACTGTTATTGATTATTATGGATAGTGAGGCATTTATACCACCAATAAGGAAGGGCAGATGGAAGGAGAGAGAGGAAATAAAGTTGAATAGATAACAAAGTAAACAGGAAGAGACAAGAAAAGAAGCAAGTTAACAAATGGAATGGACAGGGAGCAGGTTTCTAAACATTTATTAGCAAAGATTGCATGTGATGAGAGTTTATATTTACCTGTAATGAAAATATAATCTCTTAGTAAGTGCATGCATTGAGAACATAGCATATACTTTTTTAATTGTTGGGACCTGATTAAAACAATATTAGAAGCACATAGTAATTATCGTTTCAGGTTATATATTTTCTATAAACATTTTATTTCTCATTGGATATTATAACTTGTGTATGAATTTAAATATAAATAAAATTTATTTTAAATATGAATTTATATATTTATTTTATTTTTTAAATTTAGAATAACCAGCATCATGTTAGTTACTGTGGTTTGCAAGACACTATTCTATTCATCGCAAAAATGCTTTGGAATTGTGTATTGTGATTTTTGATTTGTAATGAGCTATACAAATTAACTGGAACTGAGTAACAGTATACCATACACTGAGATGTAATGTTCAGTTCAGCAAAATGTTTTTCCAGGAATTGGCATAATATTCATATTATATTAAAGGTGAGCTCAGTGTGTGTCCATGCATTAATGATGCTTGTGTGTCTGCGTGATTCAGTGCTTGTCTGATTCTTCTGACGCTCTCTGTGGTGCTCTTGTCTGAGGTCATCATGTCATGGTGTCTGCGTCAGTAGTAGGAACTCTGAGGAGCTTGGGTCAGCTGTCACCCCATGACTGTGTTCATCTCACATTCCTGGGAGAGTGTGCCTGAATTTAATTTGTGTTTTCTCAAGATGGCCAATCAAATTGAAATGCATCCTGCTTCACCAGTCAGATATGTGTATACATGTACAACATGTCACTGTGGTTTTGGCAATCAGCATGGTTGGTTCAGATTATTACATACCTGATCCCCATACCTGGCACCTGCGATATATATTTAATATTAATTTCTGCTGAAATCTGGTCTCATGCATTTGCCCTCTCTGCAGCTCCTGAGGAATTTGTGTCATTGGCTGAGATGGAGGACACTTTGCTGAGGAATCTTTTCCGAGGGTATCAGAAATGGGTGAGGCCTGTCTTCCATGCCAATGACACGATTACCGTTCGCTTCGGTCTGAAGATATCACAGCTGGTGGATGTGGTAAGACACACATATCACCTGCTGTATCACCCTTTGCCCTTCCTTAACTCTCTCTCTCTTTAATGTATTCTCTTTCTCTCTTCTGTCTGTATTCTCTTGTCTTGTGACACATTGTATTGATTTTGCTGTTGATGAGCAGTCAAGAAGACTGAGTGTGGGTTTGATTGTGTCTGTTCTATTTAGAAGTACTGTACTAGATGTACTTTTATAATGTCATACAGCAACACTTTATGAGTTTAAATATGATCTTGGTTTAAAGAGTTTTATTCATGTACAGATTTGGTTTAAATTGATGAACTGGCATAATGAGCAAAGTGTTCTGTGTTGACATTTATTAAATATTCTTGGAACATTTTTTGAACATTATTTATTGAACATTTTTTAATAGCTAGTAGCTGTTAGATGGCATCTCACACACATGGACATGATTTGTTACTTGCTGTGCTAATTCAGTGAGAGGAGGGATATTTCTTTTTGACTGGATAAAATTAGTGAGTGCGATATGAGTCATCATATTTTCCATATTCGTAGGAGAGAGCTACGTTTACTGCAAAATCAAGAATTTACAGACATAATAACAGTACATATGCACATGCACAATATATACTAATAATGTAGTGTATACAGTAATAACTAAAATGAAAACGTAAATGTGTGTGCATAAGTGTGTACAAGGTATTTAAAGCTTTGCAGAGGCTTTACAGCTTCACTACACAATCAGAAATAAAAAGCAAGCTACCATTTGAACCTATTTGAACAAATACAGGTTTACAGACTACAGTCACAAACCAAAAAAGGGTTCATTCTTTCCAATACTGTCATTTACTCACCCTCATGTTGTTACAAACCTGCATGATTTTCTCTCCTGCAGTAATCACAAAAATAATTTTTGAAGAATACCCTGGCAATCCCGGTCCCTTTACTGTCTAATTAAACAACAGGAATTATTATGTTTTAAAATGACCAAAAGGTGTCATTGTCTGTATAATATTATTGCTCATCCATGGTGCTGTCCAGTTCAGTGAAATCACAAAATAAAATGCAACCAAATGTTGCTGCATTGAAATGCTGGTGTAATCTACTGATGATCAGTTTGGAGTCGTACAATATTTGTTTAAAATAATAATCATTACTGTTTTGTTGACAAACTTTTGAACCTGTGCCCTTTAGCACTAAAAGCAAGAACTATAGCGCTGGACCACATCTCTCATAGTCTGAAGAGGCCTTAAGCTCCCCATTTCATAAATATTTTATTTAAAATCATATTAATACCACTTAAATGCTTTAAAAATGGTCATTTTGTTCAAATTGCTTTTGGACTCAACATACACTTAAAAACCCAAACATTACAACTAGTTAAATTTTCCTAGTATTTCCTAGTCCACCAGTTGTCCCCTGACTCCACTTTGAGAATCCCTGATCTAGTAAAAAAAAACAGTCATGACTATATGGCATATTGCGAAGGAACAGTCTACGGCACAAACCATAGACTTTTAATGTTTTCGTAATTTTGTCATTTTTGTAAGTAATTTGTAATTACAAATTATAACTATATTACTACTGTAGACTAACCTTAGCCTAGAATATTCCATGCACACACACATACACAGATTTAAATGAAGCCGAATTTTCAGACATTCTTACTCTTTTTCTATAGATGTGGCTTATTTTATGTACAGTTATGTTTTCTGTTCTAAAACAAATGTGGTGGCTTTGTAAAGACTAAAGTAGAAGCAAACACAGGTCGACCAGGTCAAATTAAATTAGAGTCTGAGTCAGACCTGCAGCAATCCAAAAATAATACAATAATGCACTGTTCAGGAAGCATGTAATTATGTCTCACTGTATAAACATTAGTACAGGCCGCCTCCTCCTTTAACCCCATTTGGTTCTAAATTTTTTTGTGAAATAACATATAAATAATCTCTGAGTATATGAATACTTTCTGTTCATTGTAATTTTTACTCTTAAACCAATAGTAACTGTTCTCCATTTTTGTCATGTACTAGTTCTAATTAGTTGTTATTTTATAATAAATGTTTACTGTAGGGATAGGTTAAGTATTTATATTATTGTCACCATTTTTGAACTATTATTTTTCCCCATTTTAAGTCAAAGTTACTGTAATCTAGTCTATAATGTAGTTTTTATAGTATCATAATAATCTGCACACAAATATGCTGTCTAAATACAACAATGTTAGACTGAAATGAAGAAGGACTTAAAATTTTGCTTAGCAGCAAAATTGTTAAAGTTCACCCTAACAATTAAAACTCAATTATCTCACCTTAATATAGTTTACATGGAAAAAAGCTATCTAGGCAAAAACTGAATTGATTCTTTTTTTAAAGTCTATGAGCCAAGATGTCTTCATCTGTCCTCTTTATTTATAGTCAGCATTTGTCTATATTGTCTTTGATATCCCATTATCATGTGTATTGTGTAAGTCACATTTTTTTCTAGGAAGTGACAAATGTAGAAAAATGCTGTCTGTTGATTCAATGGCCATGACAAAAGGTAGAAGCCTTAAATGTTATTGTCTTGTAAAGCCACCTTCTGGTCATATTTTTGTCACAGTATGACAGTATGAATTTTCTGGCTGGGGAAACACCGAACACTGTGAGATCAATTGATTTCCACACCATTCTGATTTAATAGATGTGTCTCGGTATATCAGCTTCTATTGAAGGTCTACATTTAAACTTGTTTTATTAAAAATATATTTAATTTATTAGAAACAAAGAGCATTAGATACTATCTTTTGAGCTGCATATATAAATGAAAAAGTACGTCAATGACCTGCATGACACAAGTAGGTCAATGGTGGGAGACTTGCTTTGAGAGAAATATTGCATTGTTTTAATATAAAAATACTGATGTTTTACATATATATGATGTAAGATAACAAACCGTTTACTAGAAATTAAACAGTGTACTCAACAATTTAACAGCTATGGATATAAATGATTTTATTAGGGTTCTGCAATCTTTCTGCTTCTCTTTTCAGGATGAAAAGAATCAGCTAATGACCACTAATGTCTGGTTGTGGCAGGTAACCTAAAACATTATGTTTTAATGTGGAAGTGTGTCTAAAAATACCTTAGTTTCCATCTCTTGATTGGTGGTTTATTGATTTCTTTCCTGTAGGAGTGGACAGACTACAAGCTTCGATGGAACCCAGAAGATTATGGTGGAATCACATCTATCAGAGTTCCCTCAGAAACCATCTGGCTACCAGACATTGTCCTGTACGAGAAGTAAGTCCCGTTATGAAACCAACTGCAGTCAGTCACTGAGGCAGTCAGGCACCTTTTTTTTTCCACCAGCTGCTGTACTGTATGCACAGAATTGTGGGATATGTCTGTGCTGCCTTTAATAAAGATCAAATTAAGGCATCCCAGCAACCCACCCAAAACACCATATCAACCACATAACAATGCCCCAACAACCACCCTGAACAACCAAGCATAGTTGGCTCAGACTTTTAGATAAAAAGTAAATGTAATATAAGAATCTAAACTATTGCTAACACAATCTCTCTCTCTTTCTCTCTCTCTCGCTCTTTCTGTCTGTTTCTATCATCAGTGCTGATGGCCGCTTTGAAGGCTCTCTAATGACCAAAGCCATTGTAAGATTTAACGGTACCATCATGTGGACTCCTCCTGCCAGCTATAAATCCTCCTGCACCATGGATGTCACCTTTTTCCCATTCGACAGACAAAACTGTTCAATGAAGTTTGGTTCCTGGACGTACGATGGCACTATGGTGGACCTGACGCTGCTAGATGCATACGTAGACCGAAAAGACTTCTTTGATAATGGCGAATGGGAAATACTCAATGCCACCGGCCAAAGGGGCAGTCGACGGGACGGCATTTATTCCTATCCTTACGTCACATATTCATTCATACTGAAACGGCTCCCTCTCTTCTACACGCTCTTTCTTATTATCCCATGTCTTGGCCTGTCATTTCTCACTGTGCTGGTCTTCTACCTTCCCTCAGATGAAGGAGAAAAGCTTTCCCTCTCCACCTCCGTGCTTGTGTCCCTTACTGTGTTTCTTCTTGTTATTGAAGAGATCATCCCATCTTCTTCAAAAGTCATCCCTCTGATAGGAGAGTATCTCCTTTTCATCATGATCTTCGTCACGTTCTCCATCATCGTAACTGTCTTTGTCATCAACGTCCATCACCGATCTTCTGCCACATACCACCCAATGGCACCATGGGTCAAGAGCCTTTTCCTGCAGCAATTACCCAGACTGCTTTGCATGAGAGGACACACAGATCGTTATCAATACCCGGACATTGAGCTACGGAGCCCGGAGTTAAAACGAGGGATAAAAAAAGGCCAACAGAAGACTGCCGGAGGAGGAAAAGCAGGGCTCAAGGAAGATGAGAACCAGGCCTGGTTTGCCTTGTTGGAGAAAGCGACTCATTCAGTGCACTACATTTCCAGACACATCAAAAAGGAACACTTTATCAGAGAGGTGTTGAGGCATTCACCTTTCAACAGCATTTACTGTAGTTTTATTGTAGATTTACTGTAGAAGTCTAATAACATGTAAAAGTGTGGCACATAGGTTAAAAAGCAATCTGTTGTCAATGTCATATGCTAGCCTCATGTGTTTTATCTGTGTATTTGGCTTTGTTTGTCTCTCAGGTCGTTCAGGACTGGAAATTTGTGGCTCAGGTGTTGGACCGGATCTTCTTATGGGTCTTTCTCACTGTTTCTGTGCTCGGAACCATCCTCATCTTCACTCCAGCTCTGCAGATGTACCTCAGCACATCTTAAAAAGATTTATTACCTTCTACAACATTCTTACAACCTCTTTGAAATATATAAACTTCCCATAAAATTACAGTAATCCTCCAAAAAGTCCTCTTCTGACCCAGCCACATTCATAATCCTCTCCAAATTCAACTTCTGTATCTGCCTCCTAAATCCTTCTCAATTCTCGATAGTTGGTAAAAAAATCTAAACTCAGCTAAACTTGGTTCAGGAATTTTCCACCCATTTCACACATGACTGAGGCAGCTTACGGTCGGCAGTGTTTGGATCTGTGCAATCTTGCTGATCATAGTTTTAAAGTTTTTCAATAATTGTATTTATGAAAGTGCAATGATTTAAGAGTTGTAACCACACTGCTTAGGCCTCAGATGATGATTTCAGGTCCACCAAAACTGACTGCATTATGACTCCAAAAGAAATAAATATAATATATTACTGGAAGTAAATAAAGATGTCACTCTTGTAGTTTCATGTTTATTGCATATTTAATCGTACAAAATCAGTCTCAGTCTTGTACAAATATTGATCTCCGTAAATTGAGGCCTACCTTTAGTCAGTTATATCTGTTTTTTGGGTATGTGTCTTCTGCTCTGTAACATCTGGTTTAGAATAGTTGTAGATTTTGTAGATAAAGCTTTGTTGTTGAACTAAACGACATCTATGTTATTGTGTTCCTTATAGTTAATAAAATATTTCTGGAGAATGTTTGGAAACTTTTACAAAGTAATGAAATACGCAGTTTGTTTTTTAAAGAATTAACAGGAGGGTGAATTCTGGTAAATTGGCCACTTTTTTGCCACACTTGTGTTATGTATCTGAATTCACTGCACTACATTAAAGTCCACATAAAATCAAACTTTAATTTAGTGTCAATTTATATTCCTAGTCTTATTTGGCATGACTCATAGTGCATGTTATTCAGAAAAAAGAAAGGAAAATAGTCCTTATGATCAATTTTAAAAATGTTATTTATATAAAGTATAAAATATTATTTAGCTCTACCTCCACAAGGTTTCTTTATAGCTGATGACCAAATGCATCCAACCACTTGGCATCATTATTATATACATTATAGTGTAATGGACACTTTATATGATTTAATCAAGTCCCAATGTATAAAATCAAGCCTATTTTGTCTTATTTAAATTCTGGTTTCATTTTGGTTATCTATCAAGATTATCCAGAAAATTGGTCACAATAAACAAATTTTCACGTTCACTATAAGAGCAAGTATTTATGGTCTTGGTATTGCTAGGTGTCACAGGTGTCTTATTTTGCACCTTTTGTATTGCATCAAAGAGAAATTATACAAATTTACAAAGCCTCTGGGTGTTGACAATGTCGTTTGCCTTTTTGATAGACAGGCTCTAATCTCAAAGCACCTGGTCCAGGAGAGATATTCTGTAGTCTGTCCTCTCAGAGAGGCACAGAGCGTAAAATATTTTCATTTCCAGAGAGTGTGAATACCTCAGATATATTTTCAAGCCACATCTGGGCTCTGTAATCACTGACTTAGCAACAGATAATGTGTAAACGGTAGATTGAATTTCACGCCTATGCGCCATTCCTTTCTTTACAAAGCAGGCGCTCTGTAAGGGGTCCCTTGAGGTCCTTGCATATACGCTCCTGGCAATCACAGAGCTTTTCTCTGTGTTATAATCTATTGTGTTCATTTATCAAAATGAATTTTTGCCTATTTATACATGTTAGACCTGTCAATCCAATACATGCCACAAAAATACTGTCTAACAATACAATAGTATAACAATAAATTTCCATATATACATTTCTTTATGGAGATAAATGGAGAACTTACTATTGTATATGCATCTGTGTGGTCATACATGAAAACTATTCATGCCTTTCATTCTTCAGCTATTCAAAGTGGATACAACAATGTCCCTCTGGTGAGTTGTCTCTCTCATCTCTCTCAGAGAACAGGGCTTACAACCATAAGTTCTCTTTCGGATGATCTGCTTGATGTCTTGATCTACTTGCTTAGTCACCCAAAATAAGCCTATATTCAGGACATCTGGAATTCTCTTAGTTCCAAGACTTATTTTTCAACAGATGGTTTAGTGAAATTTGGCAAAAACTCTTCAACGTAGATGAACAGAGAATCCCCTGAATAAAGCTCAAGTTGCAGCCATTCCTTCAGTGAAAGAGATGTCCAATCCTGCTCTTTGAGCGCCAGTGTCCTGCAGCATGTCCTTCCAGGCAGGTATGTTAAGGAAAGTCTGAGCTAAATCTTTTAGACAGTGGTCTTTTAGGACCAAGCTTGGACACCCCTGTTTTAGCAGAATGAGGTTTCTAGCCTTTTTTAGCTTCGCAGAACTACTCTGAAGATAACATCAACATAAGGTTCAGGGGTTTTGAGATCAGCACACCATTTTCATAGATTTTCTCATGTATGAAGTTTCATGTAGTGTGCTCACACTAATTTATTATCAAAACTGATGCATTGATATAGCTGCCAAGTAACAAACTATTAATTGTTGTTTGATGCCAATAACAGTAGATCAGAACAACCCATTCTGGTGTACTGGCTGAAATGGACCAAAATAAACAGGTTCTGCCACAAAGGCTCAAAGTTATTTGCCAGAAACACCTTTATTGGCAGGATGTGGGACCAGACTTTCTACTTTAGACATACCACAGGCCAGGTGGGGATGAAAACATCCTATCTAGCCTCAAGCGTTTGGCCAGAAGGAAGCCGCCGGCCACTTGATGCCCAGACAACTCAATGACAGCGGTCAGGCAGGGTTGTATTCCCTGCCACACCAGGCTGATTTCCTGTCCTGGCAGGGTTATTGAGGGATCAACCCATGTAATTAAAAGTTTTCCTCCCTATCAACGTCCTTGTCAGAAGTGTCCCCCAAAGCAGGAGGATAGTGAGTCATCATCTAGTAATATCATTTTGGTTGCTTTGGCAGCTGAAGACATTCTATTCCCTTGTAGGGAGTCTCTGCAGACCACTGCACAAATTCTGCCATGCTGCGGGACGCTCCTGGTGAAAGTTTGCAGCAGTGAACACAAGTGACCTTGTCTGTCTCAACTCTTCTAGGGAAGAGTGCATCTTTTGAGGGAGCACAAAGCTTATCAAACAAACAGAAACAGGTTTGTAAATTTGCTTAAAATCTCAAAGACATGTTTGATCAGCATTCATGAGTGATAAATGGTTAAAGTTAAATCCAGGTATCAGACAAAGTGCTTTTGACAGGGATGCCATGAGTGAAGAGATTTAGGACAAGGGCACTAGATTGTATAGAAAAGATACATACAATACAAATACAATACATACAAATATGTATTGTATAAAAGTGAGGTGCTGTACAAGTTTTTGAAACAATTGACAACGAATGTCAATGAAACAACTGAAAGCAAACAAACAATGAAAGCAATTTAGCACATTAAAACAATCCTAATTCTGGAGACCTCATCTCTTAAATAGTCTGACTTCATAACCTCCTACATAATTCAGTAGAGATGTTATGTGGTGTGACAGCCATGTTGCTTGTAGCAGTCTCAAATCAGAAACCCCCTAACATCCTTACAAACTTTCCTAACCTACTTTACAATATCCACGCTTACAAATTCTAGTTCTTCTGTAAGAACACCATTCATATTTCATTACTGTTCCCAATAACTGTGCTATCTAAAGAGAACAGGTCTGTTTCAATACTTAGAAACAAATCAAACAAACTATGAAAACAACAACAGTATTGTCTGCAAAATAATATAAATGATTGGATGTATTTTGTTTTGTGAGTTTATTAAAACGGATGACGTGGAAGCAAGAGGGTTTTCAGTCACTACTCTTACATTGCCAACAGATGGCAGTATATCCTACAGTACTTGCAATTGGATAAGCAATGACGTTTACCTTTATCATCTGTATAATTTTCGGAGGAATGCTAATTTGCATGAAAAATTTAGCTGGTAAAAAGAAAGATTCTTCAGTTCACTGATTTTAAGATTAAAATATTCTAGATAAAACAAGCTCGTCTTGGAGTACCTGCTCTCCTGTAGTACCTGATTCATGTCCTTAATCTTTTTTAGTTTTGATTTTAATTTTTCAATTTTTCATTTAATTTGACCAATCATAATGCTGAATTGTATCTTTAGTATACTGCTGTTTACCACACTCCTGGAAAAATTCTCCCAGCATCCCTATTTCTCCCAGAATACACCTTACATCCAATTCTTTTTAAATTCCATGTCAATAGGATGTACTCAAAAGGATGTACTCCCTGTTGAAACGCAAACTTCAGCCCTCTCTTGTGGCCATATCTGTTTACCTTACTAATATTCAAAGATTGCATAAACATGCAAACTACTGAACTGGTATTTGCAGGCTATGTGTGCAGTTACAAATATCTTCAAAACTTTTAATGTCTGTGTGGTTGGTCTTATTTTCCATGATACAGCTCAATTTCATTTCACTAAACGATCTCTGTGTTCAAGTGATCCTGCGAATATGTGATACTGCAGTTTGTTGAGAACTTCTTCACAGTTTTCACAGTCACATTGAAACCAGTGTGTCACTTACAGTTAGTTGCCGTGGTAACTTGATAGCTGCAAAGGGCCCTACCCAGAGTTACCTGCTAAAAGGGCCATGCTCAGTTAATAAGAGGGGACATTATGTCAGTCTGTATTAACACACACACATATATATACTGTCTCATTGCAAATGTGCTAGGTCTTAAACTGTGTACTGTGTGTTTTTCAAGACTGTTTCAGTAAACATTTTTTCATATGCCTTTTAAAAAAATTATATGAGTTTAAATAAAACAAGGAACAAATCACTAGCAAATCTAGTCTTTCTTTTTTCTATTGCTTATTGTTTCCCCTTTGATTTGATTGAAGGTTAAATTCTGTTCTTTCTTTTCTTTTTACCCCTCCCCTTCTGCCCTCCAATCTTTGGAGCTTCAACTCCAATCTTCTGAGCACTCTCATATTCTTTCTGGTACGATGAAAGGTTAGAGAGAAAAAGAAAGATATGGAAAGCTTAATAGCATGGTCACTGGGGTCTTCTGAAGGGTTATAAAGGTCACTTTAATATAAATCTGCTCTTGGAATATTTCCTGTACCTCAACCCCCCCCCACACACACACTTCCCATGCTTAATTTCTTCCATCACTGACCCTCAAAATACTATTCTGTCCAGTTTATTATGAAGTAATTATATAAATCGAATAGAAATAAAAATAGAATAAAATTCCAAAGACTTGATTTAACACAGAGTTCCCAGATAAACTACTTGCTAGTATGTTTTGTATTTTTAAAAAGTTGAGCCTACTAGGACAGGCTGTGGATTACAGAAAGAGACACCAGAGAAAACAACAAATAGTTTAAATCATTAACACAGGGCGAACATGCAAACTCCACACAGAAAAGCACCCTGGTCAGTCAGCACTTAAACTAGAGACCTTATTGCTGTAAGCCACTGTTCTCCCCAGACATCCTTATATTCTACTTAATGTGAGCTCCACATGGCTACAGGCTATTTACCAGGAAAGAAAATATATCCTTTGATATTAACAAGACAGGAGAGAAAAATGTGTTTATTGTTTTGTAGGACCTGGTTTTCATACAGTGAAGTTAGTCTGTGTGTGCTGAGTCGAGCTAATGGCACATAAGGCTTGTCTTTTTCCCCAACTGCTCTCGCCTGATACTGAGAGACATTTGTGCAAAGCTTGTGAATGCCGTGAGAAGGAGGGGGAGAGGTCATATACCTCTCCCCCTGCCATGGACAGGGCTTTGGGGACTGTCAGATTCAATGCCTTATACTTTCATTCACAGCCCTGACTTAGAACACACATCTGCTGGGGCCCTTGGTAATGGATCCATTTGCAATTCATGTTGCCAAAAAGTTTGGTGCACTATAAAACCATATGGACTCTGAGGGCCAATCAAATATTATAAACTTGCATTAATATTAAACATAATATTAATGGCTTAATTTTGAAATGGCTTTTAATGGCTTTAATTGTTTTGTAAAATACAAACTGTAATAAACAGATTCTTATTTAGATTTATCATATGAGTCAGAAGTTGATTTGATGTTCTGGGTGACTTTGTATTCAGGATCCACAAACATTCCAGGCCAAAAAGTATTTGCAAAACTAAAACCACACTGTCACACAATTAGGCATTATTTAACTGAATTGTGCAAGTAGATTTTACCTGAAAATTCAACAGTCTCCTTAACACAAGAATGTATTTCATAAACGTCAGGTTGGGGAAAGTTGTCACATTGATATTAGGTTCCCTTTCAGTCAGTCACGTTTGACTTTCACCTTTTTCTGCCAGAAACCACTTCTCCTCCGCTCTCACTATTCTCGATGGGGGGGGCTGCCAAGGAGTACGCAGAGATCCCTCAGGTGGAGTGTGCAGTTGCGGCCTGCACGCTCCGCCCTGCATGCCATGTCCATCCTGCAGGTTCACCAGGCCTCACCTGCTCCGATGATGACCAGGCCGCAACCCGTCCCCATCAAGCCAGCTGTAGGAAGTCTACACCGCCTGAACTGGATGCTGCCCAACAGTGAGAGACGCGTTGCTTCCTCATTCCTGGGCTCGTCCTTCGCCAAGGCGGGTGCGTTTGCAGGGCGTGGTCCCTCCTCACGCACCCCCTGCCTCCCGGTCGAGGCTGGTGGCTCAGCCTCCTCGTCGGCTCGAGCCCGGCCCCGGCACTTCTTCGGGTGCGTCTCTCGCCACACTGGTACCGCTTGCACAGAGCCTCAGCCACCTGGGGCTTCAGGTCAACTGGGAAAAGAGAAAGCTCTCCCCAACACAGAGCATCTCTTTTCTTTGTATGGAGCTGGACTCGGTCACTATGGTGGCGCGCCTCTCCAACGAGCGCGCGCAGTCACTGCTGTTCAGCACCAAGATGGTGGTCTCACTGAAACTCTTTCAGAGGCTCTTGGGGC
>JAZGTJ010006615.1:0-24518 GCA_036877575.1 Botia almorhae | reverse complement strand
TTTTTTTTAAAGCTTTTCCAAGGTGTAATTGCAAGACAAATATTTAACCGGACACTTGGTGTTATGTATTTCATGTTGGCGCTAAAAAACAATGACAAGTCATTTTTCTTTCCTGTCTCCTTAGCAACAGAGCAACAGTGAGCTCACGGGCGTATTATTTTCCATTAATGTATTTTCTCCATCACTCAGTCTTCCGACGACAGATTCATTAGCGAGTTCAGGATTAGACTCAGATTGCGGTGGATTTAGTGCTGTCTTTTTCACCTTGGGTGTTGTTACAGGTTCAGTTTGCGGCTCTTTGCAATTTTCACGTTTTCTAAATGAAGAAATAGTGTCTGTCTGTGCGTGAAGTCGTATGTAGGTTGCTTGAAATGACACAGTGGCCCTTGGACGGTTAAAAATGTAGTACAGATAGACATGTACAGCACCTGTGGTAAACACAGCTGGGTCACGTCAGGAATTAATGCCAACATAAACAGACTTTCCAACTATGGTTACCGATTTTAATTCGTATATTTTCACAGGCAGGGAGAGTAGCCCCGCCCACTGTAAATCTCATTGGTCCAGAATCACACTGTGCTGTAATTATGATTGGCTGTGATGATGTCAGTTTGTGGCAGTATTTTCGCGTCGTTGGCATCGTGATGTCGGATTAGAACGAGGTTCTTTTAATGATCCACCCACAGATGTGCCGCAGCAGTAGATCAAAAGCTTGTTTTTATTAATAGTCAACAGTAGTGACAGCTCAGTGGTCGTATGAATCACTCGTGTACTGTACTCAGGCTTTATAAAGCAAATGAAATATTTACATTGAAACAATATTTCTGCACTCTGAGGCAATTGATGACACATGAGGGGCAAAAAAAAGAAACTGACAACTTGTGCCGTGCAACGCGTCACCATGTCACATGCAGCTCTGAGGTTAGACCAAATCGGCAGGATGTCCGACCGTAGCTAATTGTATTGCGTGGCATGTTTTTGCATGGTATTTATCACATGCAGTTAAATACACAGTTGTGAATGGACCGTGTGTGTGCAGTGTACGCGCGGTTAGGGCCCCTATGGAATGGCTTCCATTAAGCTTCCAAAATCGGACATGCTAAGCGCAATACATATTTTAGTATTTAGTAGATAAGTGTAAAGACAGCTGTGCAGCAGCACTTACGCATGTGTGTCGCATCTCCATCTGCACATGTTTATAATCGCAGTTCATGACTTGCACTAAAGTTGTCATTTAGAGTCGGTCGCGAACGTCTAAACTGAGAAGCAAAACAAGTTCACACATTTATAGCAGCAGTTATTGTTTCCATATAAGCCGGCGGTTTCCCTGTAAAGTCCACATCAGCCTTGAATGTTACAGGTTTCATATTTTATTACAGCCTGTTATTATGAATCACATTGTTTTGGAGAACTTTATAAACGTAAAAAAGACTTTAAAGTGGAGGCCTTTCAACAAGTCGAGGTGCGATTTGGCCTAAAATTGAAGAGTGTTTTAAAGGTTGGGGTGTGAGCAATGAGTGTGGTAGACTGATCAGACACGAGGGGAATATGATGAAAGACTGGCGCCCAGAGCTTCAGTGTGTGTTGGCCTTCAGAAATAAAAACTAAGCCACATGTTCAATCTCTTTTCTGCTTCTGGTTTTGTCCTTTATTCTGAGCTCCAGCACTCGGTTGGGGTATTGTACTCCTACGTGGCAAACACACACACACACACACACACACACACACACACACACTCACATACGCGCCTAAACTCTCATATTCACACACATTCTGTGTTACAGTCCAGAAGAAAAAGGGACAAATAAAGTTGTGTTTGCCTGCCTTTATACGTTTCATACAATTGTTGTTTTTGTGTTAGTTTTGTAACATTTCTGTGGGTTTGTTTTAATCGTCTAGGTCTATGATCCATGGCTATCCAGCATTCCTTTTTGTCTTGATGGCTGTAGTTTTTTGGTCATAAAAAGAAAGATGATTTAAAATGTGAAATGTTTGCTTATTGGCACACTTCTTTTTTTATTTTTTGAGCCAATCACCAGAGGATTAAATGTCATGTGACTAATGACTAATCACTCTGGAACTTCAGGTAAATGATGTCATGACAATGCTGATTGGCTGATAGAACAAGAGACCAGCACACCGTTCTAAACTAAGTTAAATGCTTAAGTCCTGTTAAAACATTTGTTACAATATATTTATGTAAATGTCTCCATGTAGGTGGTGTACTTACGACATTTACTGGCTAGAGCTAACACGGTCATGCTAACTAGCCAAACCCTGACCCCGTGGTTCTTACATAGTTCTGCGATTGATGGCTAATAAAATTGTCAGCAATCCCTTGTCGCATTTAGTTCATTTATTCACTAGATTTCTTGCATTTGTTGCAAGAGTTTTCCTGTTATAGTCAATGAAAAGATCCCTCAGTTGCGAAAAGCAAACAAGGGTTTTGATGGGAAAAATGTTATCTTAAAAATGCACTCACACACTCATACGCACACACAAAATAAATGCTAATAAACTAGCCAAGTAGATTAAAAATAGCTCAGAATCTAATGTTTACCCTTCCTGATGCTTATGCTTATTTTTTGGACCAGCGCTGATGTCATGGGCATGCTATGGTAAAATGTGAAACTCATTGAAACTGTCACAGTCTACACCGTGCTGTGTGTGTGTCAGTGTGTGTGGGGGTTAGCACAGCTGTGGTTTAACTCTGGCTTCTTGTGGTTTGGCCCCAGAGGAGGTTTTGAGTGGGGTGGGGGTTGGTTTAGGAATTGCAATCTGACAGTACGAGTGGCAGGTGGGGCAGGTGTCCTGGAGTGCATGCTGTGTGTTTATCTACGGCTGTTTGTGAGTTTTGGGGAGTGCGGTGTTCGAAACAGCTGAATGGTGATGACTGTGTAGCAGATTGCATGTAATGTTTTGTTATGGCAGTTTAAGATTAATGACTTTGGGCAAGTCTGTCTGTGCAGCGTAGAGAGAATCTCAGTTTCCTGTCCCAGCATACTGTAGTCTGCACGACTCTTAAAAGGTTTTTCAAAGAGCTGCGCTATAAACTCTTGATAGATTGAAAATGATTGGATAATCTGATGGTATTTGACATTTTTAGATTATTGGAGATGTATTATTAGCAATATTTCTGTTTTAAAATGTCTTTAACTGGGTAGTTTGTAAAATAAATGTAAAAATTGTTTATAGTCCATTTAATACCGTCATATTTGTTAAATTATTAAGTTGCCAAGCATCATTATGAGCAACTAGACATTTTGTAGGAATGTTATGAGTTTCTGCTTAAATGACCTTCTCCTGGATATCAGTGAGACATGAAATGAAACAAACGTCTCGCGAAAGATCTTTCATTGTTCCAGCACAAATCCTTAGCAACACTGAATTTTGGTGAGTTGTGCCAATATCCTCCGAGCCCTCCTCACCCACCCGGTTCTGTCACCATGGTGATGGCACCCCCCTCGTTCCTGGTAACCAAATGTGTTGTTCATTCCCAGGCCCTGCTCATGGCCCATTTCCCGGTTTCTTTCTCAGGAGATGGGAGCACAAAGAGGCACACGGAGGTCTCAGCAGTTTAATCACCACAGCTAACAGGCTTGAGTCTTCTAATGGTCTGGCTGTGAGATCCATCTAACCCTACACATATATGTTTCTGGTCTGGTCACATTTATGTCTTTTTTTTGTTGGGGTGGGGTCTGTTTTCAGAAAACGTGTCTGACCCTGATTTGTGTCAAAACTGGGTGGTGGTTTAATTATGTCCAGACCCTGTTTATGTAAGCTGCTCAATTAACAGTGTTTAATTGGGTACGTTTTTATCCTGTTCCAGAACGTTGTTCGAGTAGCACACATAAATTCATCATTTCGTTTCACAGTTTATAGGGCTTGTTAATGCGTCTGGGCTCTTGTTATGTCTGTGCATAAAACTGTAGTTGTGTTTGGAATAGCATGGCGGTGTCAGGCCCGTGGTCTAACGCCGCTGTAGAAGTATAGAAGCATAGAAGTTAGTGCATGTGTACGAGCACATTGAGCCTTGCTTACGTGGACGATGTGAGTTTGAATCTGCCTTGCGACCTATCTGATCGCCACATTTTCCTGTCTTCTCTCTTTTAAGAATGAAAACTGTGAATAACGGTGACAAAAAGGACGAAAAATGGTTTTATGTGTGAGGCGATGCTTCATCCACTGTGCACATGCCACACCTGTGAGGTCTGTTAGATCCTGTTGGAGTTTCCAGAGGAATCCTGATCAAATGGGATTCAAATGTCCACTTATTCCTGACCGTAATGAGCAGCAGAATTATTCTCAGGCTCTTGAATGGAAAATGGGCCATTCTGTCTGTCTCTGTTCGTGCACCACTGCAAGCTCACATTCCTCTACACTAGAAAATGTGCCAGAAGTCCTGCTTGCTGTAATCTCTAGATGGAGTGTGAGTCAAGAGGTCCTGGAAAACATGTCAGTGGCGTCCAGCAACTCTTCATTTGTCCAGATCAAAGCTACGGCTGTAACACAAAGTCCACTTGCACTTTTTTAATTTACTTGCACTGTAAACAATTCGTTTGCAGGTATGACTCAGTCGTGCTGCCAAAAGATCTCGTGACACCGTCGTCCTACATGATCTGTTAAAGCCACGTCTTCAACATTCACACCAGAAGATCTCATATTTTTTGGAGGTCACACTTTGTTTAAGTGCTTTGCGTGTCTTTTATGGCCTGTTATCAAATATTCGTGATTGTGCGTTACTAACATTGACCTGATTTCTCTTTTTTACTCGCCCAGTCGTCCGTTTCTCGGAGACAGCAGCGCATGATCAAGAACAGGGAGTCGGCCTCTCTCTCTCGGAAGAAGAAAAAGGAGTACCTGCTGACGCTGGAGGCCCGCCTGAAGGTGGCGCTGTCTGAGAACGAGAAGCTGAAAAATGAAAACGGCACATTGAAACGACAGCTGGAGGGACTGATGAGTGAGGTCGGTGTCCATATGATCAACTTTTGATCTCGGCAGACTAGAACAAGATTTTTTAATAGCAGACCCACACAGAAATAGACATTACATTTAGTTATTAATAAACCGGCGAGTCTACTTTGAAACGCATTGGTATTTAACATGGGTTTCAGGGTTAAATATGTCTAATATATTGAAATGAGTTATTGTCTTGCGCTGTGATTGTTTGAGATTCATTAATATCTTTCCTTGTGTCTTTAGAACTCTGTGCTGAAGGCAACAGCTCCCAAACGAAGGGCCGTGTGTCTAATGGTGGTCCTGGTCTTCCTGGTTGTTAACTTGGGTCCAATGAGGTTTATAATTTTCATTATTTATACTGTATCAGTATTTTAAATTCTGGCAGTTGGGAAATTGATCAGCCTTTCCGATTGGAATATGAAAAATTCACATTACGTGATTATTTGTCCATTTACTTTTTTCAGGTCAGACAGGTTTATTTCAAGTCAGGAGCTACTGCTCATTGATTAATTCTGGAGGAACGTGATTTTTAATATCCTGTCTTGTTTTCTTTTTGTATTCCACCCAGTCTGCTAGGAGGAGACCAAGGGGCCACCTTTCCATCTGCCCCTGCGTCCAATGGCCGACACCTGCTGGGATTTTCCCCAGAGTCAGAGAGAAACATGGAGTACCACACGGCTGAGACTGAGCCCGCTAACATTGTTAACAGGTAACACTGTTTCATAGTTTCTACATTTGCACAAATGCTCATTGTAATGTTCATTACTGCATGTGGGGCCGGAAGCACCTGAGGCCCTTACCTATCAGAGGACAAAACACGAAAGCACAGGTGCTGAGTGACTCTAGCCAAATGTTTGGGCATGAGAACAAGGATCTGTTCTCATGTCTGTCCCACACACGAGTTTAAAATAAAGAACTGGGCAGCAAACTATGTTTGTTGTTTTATCTACGCCGGAAGGTTTTGAAAGGTGATCTTGGGTTCGCATATGCCATACAAAATTGCTTTAACAACATGACGTTCACTTTAAATTCTCCACGTGAAAAGACAGATATTTGAAGAAATGATTACTGTCATGGTGTTTACTCAGGCGTTCATCAGCAGGTCTAGTTGAATTTGGGTTGTTTTAGTCCCAGGGGTTGTTTTAAAGTCGCGATGGATTTTTAGGGCAAAACGGGCGGTTTTCCACAAAGCCAGTCTTTACACTTTTTGTGTTGACTCATTCCAGTTCTGTCGTGTTTTTTTTTCCACGAAGATCTGTTCTTACACTAAAATATGATCTATTGCTATTTAAACTAAGTAATTGGTTCTTTGAAAGGTTTTTGGGTTTGGATATTACGAGCTGGTCAATGTTTTTGAGATTTCTGGGGAGCAGAGCAGGAAATGATGTAATTCAGCACTGGAAAATACACGCGTGTCGATACAGACCCAGCTGTGTTTTTTTCCACGGGGAGTTCACGGACACCTGCAGGAGTTTCCTGTCAAATCCACAGTTCGTAACATCTATTTCCGCTGGAATTATGATGCTAACTTGCTCCTGTGTCATTTATTGTCTTAAAACATACAATTCCTAAAGGGTTTTATTCTCCTCCATAAATCGTCGTCTGTCTTCCCACCTAAATTTGTATCTATCCGGGCCATTTCGTTTTGTTCAGGCGTTCGTCTTCTAAAAGTACTTTGCTTGTTTAGCGCTGGTCATATTTGAAGGGTTTAGTCTGCTGCTTTGATTTATTTGCTCTTTAAAGGCTTGAACCCACAGAACGTAATCCAGAATATCTCCCACGTGCTGTTGCTTTACTGTGGGTGTCGGGAAAGATTGTGAGAATTACATCCAACTTCCCAGAGCTTCAGGCCTCATTCCCAGCCAAAGTGTTTGACTTTGACATTTCAGAGGCCAAATGTTTCCCTCTCGATATCGTGGTTTTCCAAAACGGCTAAATTAAGCTTTAATCACCTGCGTTAGCCGCTTGCAGGCGGAGTGTTTACAAATTAAAATGTTTAATATTTCAGGATTTGTAGATGCCGTTAGACGTGTTTTAAGTACAGATTCATTGAATTTCCACTAATCTTTAAAGCTGCACTAAAGCAGCTTAACATAAGAAATACACGTTAAGAAAGTAACTTGCACTTTTAAGTTTAAATTTTAAGCAATCGCTGTTAAAAACCCACAAACACTCCACCATCATCGACGCCCACACATGCAGTATAGTAGCTGGGTCTTCTTTCTGTTTTTGGATGTGAAGCCAAATAAAGCCAAACTGACATTGTTTTTGAAATGGGACACGACATCTTAAATTATAAATCATTATTATAAACTTGCCTTTGTGAATCAGGGTAATGTAAGGAGACAGTTTTGAACACGAATCTGTTACGCATTTGCTCAATAACTGATTTTTGTTCATTTTAACAAAAAAAGGGTAACAGGTTGCTGCTTTAACTTCATTATCAGGTGTGAGTTTCTGTGTCTTCCAATAGACTTGATAAAAAGCAACTTCTTGGCCTGCGCACTTGCACATGGTATTCATTCAGATGTCAAGCCTACAGTGCACCAAGAGATGATTAAAACAAGATCCTCGTAAAATCCCTGACATTGTCACAAATATAAAACATCCCTGAAAAGTTTTTGACTGTCTGTTTCTCTCTTGACCTCCATCTTTTCTTATAAATCTGACTCTTCTGTCTAAACCTTGAGTTTACTTCCTGGCTCCTTTTTTCCTTTCCTTTTTTGTCACCCTTTTTCTGTCTTTTCTAATATTGCTTTTTCTCCTCGTAGGGTGGAGGGCGTGGCTTCAGAGCAGAAGGCTTTGATGGTGGTGAAGAGGGAACCTCTGTATTTCAGAGCTCCGCCCCCTTGCCTGCCTCCCGTCAACAGGACCAAGTGCATGAAGTCAGTACTGAACTCAGTACTCAGTACTCAGTACTGAGCGTGCTTCAACATCAGTGTTGATTTTACCTCCCTCACTGGCGTTCAGATGCTGTTTTTAATGATGCATGAGTAACCTGTTGTTTGGTTGCCCGACAATTACACTGTCTTAACACAATCTAATAATGATGTGATTTTTATAGTAATTGTCAGTTTGTCAGTGTCTGCCATTGATGTAAGAAGTCTGTTTTTATTTGAGGTTTTTAATTTTGAGGCTCAGAGCATCTGGTATTCATTGCCGCAATCTCGCCAATCTAATATGATCTGAAGCGAGAAGCATTTTTAATTGTTTATCGCTGATATATAAACTTTTGACTTCTTTTCGGAATAGAAAATTATCCGTCTGTTGATCAGCGTTCCAGTACGCGATCAAATTACTTGAAGGTGTTTGCAAGCGAGTTGTTGTTGTTGTGCTTTTTGCGTAATTCTAAATCTCGTGCACGACAAAAATGCCTTTAACTGCAAATATTTCATTTGTTATTGGCCTCAGTGCCAAAATGAATGACATCGTTTCTTGTTACTGCTCGACATCCAGTCTGAAACATCTCTGCTCTTTTAATCCACAGGATTACGCATGAACTGAGGGGCTGGGTACACCGACATGAGGTGGAGCGCACCAAAACCCGTCGCATGAGCAACACGCAGCACCGGAGCAGAACCATCCCGGTACGACCCGTCAAGATCTCTGTGCGTTGTTCATTCTCTCATTTTTCATGAGCGTTTTTGGTTAGTGTACCAATAAACCGATTCAGTAATCATTTACATAAGTGGAGCGTTACGGAGAATATTCACACTGATCTGTATTATACAGTGGAAGTGGATGGGGGCTTGGCTCTGATGAGCTTCTAAAAGGACTAAAATAACAGTCAGAGTGGTTTGTGGGTGTTCTGTAAGTCATATCATAGGTTTATGAGAGGAGACAAACTGAAACGTTAGTTATTACCATATTATAGCCAAATCTTTCTTGACAGTCTCAATTTGCATTTATTGCAGCTCGTCGGCTTGGCTCCACAGTTGGTCATGCGTGTTTCAAAATACATAATGGTGAATAAATGATGGCAGAAGTTTCATTCTGGGGTGAAATATTCCATAAACGTTGTGCTATTAAAATTCACGCCCTCAGGGAAACACTTCAGGGTGTTGACAGGTGAGGTCAGTGTCCAGTACAGTGGTTAAGGAGCATCAGTTCGGTCTGAAGTGTGACATCGGCCTCTCTTCCAGCTCGTCTTCAGACACTCCGCATACCACCAACCCGGATACAAGCTGAGAACCTGCAGCATTTAACACTGTTTATTTTCTTTAAATGGCGCTTTCGAAACGTTTACGTTAGGGGTGAGATCCGTCTCTCTTCTCGCTCTCCCTCTCTTTCACTCGTCTAACACGCTCTCTTCTAAGTATAATCCAGTAGTCTTGGGAAAGTAAACAGCCCTCTGCCCCGGTCAGCTTCATCATTCTGTCTTCTCTCTCTCTCTCCTTTTTTCTCTCTTTCCTTTTTTCTACAGTCCAGTTGTACACTGTACTAAGTGAGCAAGTCTGTAGTGTGTAACTCGGAATAAATTAAAGCTTTTTTTTTTCGGTTTTGCAGCTGGAGCTGAGAATCGAAACGCATTTCGATTATATTTAATTGTGGGATATAATTGATACAATTATCACAGGTTACCTTTTTCAGTACTATATAGTCGTAACGGTTACATGTATTGTGTATAATAACTTATGATGTTACACTCTTTAATGGCTTGTTTTTCTTCTGTCTGTATTACAGTTCTATAAATTCTAAACGTGTTTAAACAGTTTGCATTTGACAAAACGCCGCGGTACGTTTAGTCTTCTTACAGACTGGCTCTGAGTTTCCCATGAGCTTCATTCTGTCTTAATGTGAAGCTGCAGTGTTTATGTGCCATGCAGTCACATCAGAGATACTTGAGTTCTTTATCATGTTTTTTATCAGTTAACTAATAGCCAGATTGTTGGATGGACGGTTTGTTATAGTTAAGTGTGCAGCAGGTCAATTGTTTAAAAGGCTGCCCTGCGTTTGAACCGACTGCATGATGGGAACTACACACAGAGAGTTTAGACAGATGCCTTAAAGACACATACACATATATAGGCACGTTGTGGAATCTATAAGCTGCAGTTCTATGGTGCTCTAATACTCAAACCTGCCTCACACACACAGTTGACCTACACTCTTAAATGCAAAGGTTCCTGTAAGGTTCTTTACACCAATGCCATAGAACAACCATTTTGGGTTCCACAGAGAACCAGTTAGTCAAGGTTCTTAAAAGAACAATTTCGTTCTTACCCCTAATAGTCTAAAGAATCTTTACCCACTACAAAGAACCTTTGTCTATGGATGTTAAAGGTTCTGATGTTAAAGGAACCATCTCCAAAAAATGTTGGTTCTATGGAATTGTGAAGCACCTTTTTTTACAAGTGTACCCCTGATGGGTGCAATCAGGAAACGTTATGAACCCTGCTTGCTTTCCATCACTAGCACTGAGCCGCTGGTCTAAATGTTGTAATCAAGCAGGCTGCTGATTGGTCTGTTGACGGAAGCTTGTTTTCTTGATTCTGTGCTCTGTAACATTACACATTAATTAAGATGACACAGGGTTGAAGCAAACAAAACAGAGTCTGGGAGACTGTATGGAAGCAAACACATGCTTATGAGAGCCATTGGAACAAGCAGTGTCACACAAATGTGCATGTGCTCTTTTGTTCTTTGTTATTATTTGGAAAAATCGCGTCACTGTTTCTCTTTTGTTTGTCCGACAGAAAGCGGCAGATAAACAGGTACAACAGATAGTGACTCAGATCCAGTACACAGACTCTTCTGAAAAGTAAGTTCCACTCAACGTCATGCACTCGAGATTGCGTCCTGCGGCGCTCGCATATGTATTTCATTGTGCACGATTCGCAGTTCATTTTTATGTTCTTTCATCCACATGTACTAACTTTCCATCCACCTCTGATGTCATTTTCATCTGATGTCAGCTAGGTTATTGGTTAATGGTGTGTTTGGTCATTCGCTTAGGCTGTTGTTGGTAACGTAGCCTTTTTGAGTGTAGTTATGCCAAACACATTAATACTGTATGACTGAGAGGCTGTTGACCTAAACACGACCTTCGGTTTACGAAAGCCTCGTGAAAAATGTTTCGGGAGACAAATAGTCAACAATCTGCAATCTCACATTAAGTTCTGACTCAACACTCATTTTTTTACAGCCACGCCAATACTCAATGGAAAAATCAACTCCTAGTCTACATGTTTTGCTTGCTAATTTTTCTCTTTGCATACATTGTGTAAATTAAATGGGTTGTGATGGCCATTTCAATTACAATATCAAATCTAAATACTGTAGAATGTGTCCTTAAAAGCAGATTCGTAATGGTTTTTTTAATACCTCCGAGGATTTACCGTTTACATTCCTGTTGTGTTTTCTCGGGGTTGGCCCTTTTGCTCTCACTCAGAATAAATCATATTTTTGGCGGCCCGAGTTTGCCTGACCTCAGCAGAGCATCGTGCCAAAACTGAGCATGACTGTCGTTCCATTTCTGCACATTGACAATAGGAAAAAGGCCACATTCACACAGCAAAGAGACTGATTTTAGTATCTTGTGTGCTCTGCATTACACATTATTTCCATTCAAATGCGAAAAGATTAACTATAAGCTAAGCTAACGTATAGACCTAGAACATATATATCATTATGTATGTTCTCTATATAATGTATAGGTTAATGTATATATAACATATAGATAGAACTTTAGGTTTACTAGAGATAAAACTAGGAACATTTGAAACCTTGTTTCATGGTTTTAGAATTTCGTACATTTTTAAATGCGCTAAATCTCACGAAAGCTCCACCCACTTTTTCATTAGCTATTGAATGGTATATGTGCGAATTGTTGAAATTGTAACTGAATGGCAGTTCTTGTGTTAGTTAAACATAAATTGCTATGTGAATGATCCGTGTTCTCTGTGCAGGAATTCCGGCAGTGAGCTGCAGGTGTACTACGCCCCCCGTCGCACGTACAATGACTTCTTTGATGAACTCAACAGAAGAGCGGACACATTCTACGTGATCTCTTTCCGTCGGGTAAGCCGAATACCCTGTCTATCCCTCCGCCTATCTATCTGTCCAGCTGTCTACCTGTCTATCTTTTATCTGTGGCCGCACACGGACATGCTTAATTGGTTTTAAAGCCCACACAGCGTCACAAAGTGACATTTGAAACCGCTCCACTGCACTAAAGCGTGTGCTAAAACCTGGGAGGTCTTTTGAAACGTCAGCTTTTGCTGTTGGTAAACGGTTGTTTTTGTTAAAACAAGGCACGCAGTGGTTTTCGCAATTCTCTGCTTTGTTTTTGGGATGCCAAACACATTAAGCTGTTTCTAACACTTTTTTACACTCGAATGTTATCGTACGGGCTCCCTTATTTAAATAATTCCAGCGTTTAAATAAATCAGACCTCAGAAGACTAAAACTTACCTCACACTTAGCAGGCACACTAGCATTCATACAGACAGCAGGTTGGCACCTCACCTTTTACACAGGCAGACTCTGTTTGTAATAATCAGGTCTTATCAACACTAAACATGTCATTCTTAAACCGTTTGTTTTTGATGCTGTACTTTAATAGTCGTTTTTCCCTCCTTTCAGTACCTGTTTCTCATTATACATTCGGAAGATGTGAACAATGTTGGATGACATATTTTCAAAGTGAATTTTAATTGCCTTGTTACAAAGGGAACACCACACCCAAATCGGTGAAAAAACACAGTAAACACAGTAAAAATTAGTGCGATGACTGTACGTGTTTAACCAATTTGTATGGGATGTGATGACAGACAGAAATCATCTCGGGGGTTTGACCTTTTTTTTTGGCATTTATCGATTGCGTTAAGAACCACGTTTGTGTTTTAACAGCAGTTTAACTTCAGTTTTCCTTTTTTGCGCAAAAAACAAGGATGACTCATGTCAGTGACTCAGTGTTGTTGTAAGTCTTACAAGCCTTTTTAAAATCTCACTTCTTTAACATGTCGCTTTATTTCGACTGTTTATCTAGACTTGGTTTAAAGGCTGTCAGATCTCAGTTGTCATTGCTTTAAGTCTTAATTAGTCTCGACAGAAATCAGGCCCATCTTAGACAAGACACTTTAGTCATAAGACATTCACCGGGTTAGTCATTGTGTAGGAAGAAGCGGCCCTGTTTTTGTTGTTTCGTTTGGTCTCTAGGTTCGTTCGCTCTTTTGGGAAGTCAGGCTTTCACAACATGGATCTCAGCGCCAGCAGAGTCGTCCTCAGAGGGTGGCCTTCATTTTTTACCATGACCTGTCAACGCCTAAAGAACTCGGGCTGCTGAGAAATGCGTTCATTTTCAATTTTGTGTTTGGTGTTAGACAAGTAATCACAGTGAATAACTGAGACTTTATCACGTTTGTTTGCTTTCCGATTGTTGTTACTAATGATGTGCAGGAACTGCTAGGAAATGAAAACAAACAAACCCTCAAAGGGCAAAAACCCGCTCCGTAGAAACGTGCATCTTAAATGGGAGATGGACTATAAATAAAGGATAAAAGTGGATTTTAATTGTTTCTGCTCATGCAAGACCTCTGAGAATGAAACATCACAGAGGAAATGGTTTTTTTTATTTTATGGACTTCATTAGAGGTTTTTTGTGTATTTATTTATTTGGTTTCCTGGGTTTCTGGGATTCGACTCGGTGGGGTTGTGCGCGTCTGATTTCACTTATTTTTGTTTCTTTAAATTTCTCCGCTGCGTGTGAGATGAGCCCTCGCGTCTCTCTCAGGACTGCGCCTGCAAACCAATCGTCCATTTTTCCATCTAATCAACTCCTGGAGTTGAGCTGCAAACCATCCAAACTGTACTTGAGATGTTTCCATTGTCTCTCTTATGTAAGACGATCAAATATCCCCAGCTTGCAGCTCCCAATGAGCCCATTATGCTTTAGAATTGGCTGGACGTCCCTTCACTGGCCATGAGAGGAGATGGACACCTCATACCGTTCTGCACACGTCATTGAGAGGCTGCAGTTTCACAGGCATTCTGGGTCACCTGCTAGATGGTCTCACAATGTCAGACCTTCTTCTGTGGCCTTTTCTCTGTGGTGCTGTTTGCAGCTTCACCTCACCAAGAACCGCCCACTTAGACGAGAAGAACCGCTTGATTGACAGGTTAAGCGATCAATCGGTGTTTGTTTTGTGTTCGCATGCTGTTTTTGGACAGTTACCACATTTTATAAAGCCAACACTGTAACACAAATAATAATATTAGTGAAATTGTAATGACCCATTTAGGTTTTTGTGCAGGCACTTCTCTGTTTTTAATTAAGAACAGCACTGGCCAATAATCACATTATGATCTTCGTTTTCTGCACATCTTTAGTACAGTAACAACAGATGGTATTAAACGCAAACACGTTTGAAAACGCACTCTGTGACATAAACCACCACTGATCTGTGACCTGCCTTCCATCTGTCACGCAGACACGCGTGTGTGTGTGTGTGTGTGTGTGTTTTTACGACCTCAGGGTCTTTGGCCTGTATGGTTTCTGTCTTCAGTGGGTGTGTGTTCTGACAGGAGAATGTCTCCGATTGGTACAGATGAGTTAGCATAGACAAATTACTCGCTTGTTATTAAGGAATGTTACCGGTTACATTGTCCTCCAGGAAACCCGCAGGCTTCTGCACCGAATAATTTGGGATTTGAGTATTTGAGATTATTTACTGTTCATTTAAGTGCTCACTGAAGGGCAAAATTAGTTTAACTACCAATAAACTACAATAAACAGCTTCGGCCTCAAATAACAGAGGCTGCCATAACTAAGTGATAAGAGCTGGATATCAATACCTCCATCATCACATGTTGTGTGTCTGTCATTATCAGACACGATCAGACTGTTTTAGAAAGCCGAGTGATGCCTCACATCTCTGATGGGGACCCAATGATCGCCTCTAGCAGTATCAGCTCGTCTCCTGCATGTCATTTGGGGACTTATAACTCTTCTTCTCTTGCTGACAGGATCATCTCCTCCTTCCTGCCAGCAGCCACAACAAAGGAAGTCGGCCCAAGATGTCTGTGGTCCTGCCGGCTATGAAATACAATGGTGAGAGAAAAAGCTGGAAATTATCTTGCATGTTCTGTGACAAATTACCTTTTAACTAATTCAATATTTAGATCGTACGTTTAAGTAGCATGTTTTGTTGTTGTATTTAAAACCATTTGAAGCCATATTTAATTCAGACCTGTTATTTTGACTGAATTAATGTTAAATATAATTTATTCGGCTGTGCTGCTGTAGGTACATTATTGATGCAGGAAACTCCGGGCTATATTATTCTTTCCCAGTATCTGTCTAGTCAGACAGATGCTGGTAATTCTTAAAAGACTCAGTTTAAAATACTTGCGTTCAATTATGTGATGTCGTGTGGTTGTCTAACCAAAATCATTAATGGGTCACATAGTTTGTGACTAGCCACATAGACTAGTTCAACACTTATTCTTCACTCAGAACCAGCGCAGCCCGGATGTTTCCTGCTCTTAGACTCATGGCTGTGTATTGCTGTGCACTGATGAGCTCACAGTCAGATTCCAGCCCTTGAAATCACACTGGTGCTCTTGCTCACAGCAGTCATGTGTCTGATTCCACGGCTGCTTGCTTTGAGCCCTGCTGGGTGAGAATGTTCCTCTCACAGCCCTGACAGAGCGGCAGTGCTCGGAGATCCCAGCGAGTTAATTACACATTAATCAGGCGTATTTTTAACAGAATGCGATTGGTTAGAACAGACTCCAGGCAGGTTTCTGATTGGTTGATGTAGCAGAAGTGGATGAGTCATAAGTTTCACGAGTATTGTAAAGTGTGTCATGGTTTTTTTGCCAGCTTAAAAAAAGCGATTGAAATTTACAGATGATAAATGTAAAAAGATTATAAAGGCAAGTTTACGTGGTTTGTAAAAATTGGTAGTTGGTAGTTTAGTAACGCATGAAACAATTATGCCAATTATTATAACAGTAAAATAAAGCTCATTACAAACAGACAATAATCACAGTACCGAATTAATCGCATTATAATTGATAAGCCCGCATGTAAATGTAGCTGTTCAGCTGCAGCAGGAGAGGATATCCATGTTCTCACGCTACATAGCTCGTCTGCGAGGTCACCAGCAAAATGGGCCGCGTATCACGGACCGTGTAAATTGCACTTAACCGTTCTGTTCCCTTTATTAAATTTCTCTCCATTTCTTGGCTGTGGTGGCAGTATCAGATTAGATCAGCCCTGTGCTGATCTCAAGAACAGTGACGAGGAGAAATTCGATAGCAGACCTGCCGGGTGAACAGACTGTTGTGAAAGACAAACGTTTAGCCTTTCAGAAAGAAAACACTGTGTTTATTTTCCTTTCTCCATGTACTTCCTACTATGGTCATGTTGGAAGTTTCTATGAGGGCTCGGAAAACACTTCGAATTTACTTAAAAAAGGCTTTAAAGCAATTTAACTTGGTGCAAACATGGTTTTAAGTCAATAAGAATTAAATCAACCTTCAACACAGTAATATTCCTGAATTCCTCAGGAATTCCTAAATTGCCTTGTTGACAGAAACCTGCTGTGTGTCAGAGCTCATTAGGTTTAATTGTTTATGTAATCCAAATCTGAAAATTGCCTCTTGAGAAGAAAGCAAAAGCCGAGCTTGTCGTACACTGTGACGCCATTTTTCCAGCTCCGTCGTGTGTTGGTTTAGCGATGCCTGTTCAAAGATGGCTTTCATTTGGTTTTATTAGGAGAACAACTTTTGGACCGATCAGGACAGAAGTCTAGTTTCAAAAATTGCCGCCAGGTGTTTCTGTTCTCCTCGACAAGATTTTGGGTTTAAATCAGGCTGTTTGTCCACCACATGTGATGCAAGGAAGGAGAAAAATGTTGTTTTTTGTTTTGTATTTTTATTTGTGCTGTTTTCAAATGGCCTGGTTCCATCTCGAGAACAACCCGGACGGCAAAACAAAGACTTTAGGCTACACCCTTCTCCCATCAGTGTTTTCATGTTCTCTGAGAGGAATGTTTGGTTTGGAGCTGTTGTCGTGCCTGGCAGCGTCGTTGCGTTTTACTGTGTGTTCTGTTTCCCAAGTCTTCACAAGAGTTCTGAGTCATCATTCAAATCATTTGTGAGCTTGAGAGATGATCATAATCCTCCTCTGTGAGGCACATATCGTTGGACTCATCAGTGGTCGCGCCCAATGCCCCAAATTCAAAACCATATTTTAGTCCCATGCAGACACGCTGTTGTTAATTAAACCTGACACTTTTAGGTTGCCATGGGGCAGATCTCTTGTAAGAGGTGACCCTGTTCTACTGGGAGATCTGTAGATCAAAGGGAGTTTGGCAGTAACCTCAAAGACCAGCTCTTTAAAGTGCACCACAATCTCATCAGGAACTTACTGAAGACCCCTGAGTCCATGTGTTGAATTTTAAAAGTATTTTAAATGGCATTTGGACAATCCAAGTAAATTCCCCAAGCGCAGAAGCCTTCTTTGAGAATGGAAAATGACGTTTCTGAGATTGAAACGTTGTAGATACGATGGGAAAAAATCACATTCGGCGTGTAATGGCACGTACAGTCGAGCGCTTCAGTGTCAGTTTAGTGCTTGTGGTAAAATCAGTCAGATGAATGAGATGATTGCTGCACCCATCATCTGTGATGACTTCTGCAGTCCTGCAGTTCTTTCAAACAGCTGTGAAAATACAGCCATTCTGTGACCAGTCTGTGAGTTCCTCACATAACCAGATAAAAAAGATGAATCATTTACCACATTTTAGAAAATAGAAAAACTTGATAGATCATTTAAAAGCGGTTTCCATCATGTTGCCGTGCAAGTTTTAAAGTATGCCCATACAAACTGACAGGCAGAGAAACGCAGCGGAGGATTCGGGAAGAGAAGCAAGACATTTCAGGTGCAGTCATGTGAAATAATTAATGCATTATTAGTCGCGTGTCTGTTGTGTTTTTCATATTGTGAGAGCAGAATAAAAGGAAAAGGCTAAGAACAGTTATACTCCTTTAATATGAATGTCACATTTAAAAATTCCAAGCCTCATCATATTTTACTGACAGATAAAAATAACGCACAAGGGTAAATTTACAACCCAGTCCCTCAGAATGATGGATGATGATTATTTGAAGCACACTGACTGACGGTTCCATGACTGTATCAGACACAGATGGACAAATTTGGATTTCAGAAACCCGTCAGCTGACAGTGAAGTTTACTGTAAATCGCCGGTTTTTAAATGATCGTCGTGAAACTGAAGGACATCAGGCCAACTGTGCGTATGAGCCGTAAATCTGTTCCCCAGTTATGGCTGGAAAAGTGCTTGAGATTGACCTACCGTGAGGCTCTCAGGCTTATAAAGTTTTTAGCGGAACTGAAGCGAGTCACATGACTGCTGTAAAAATGGGGGGACGTTACGTGATGCCCACATGCTCTGTACGTGTGTGATGACCTCATGGCCTCCTTGTAGAAGCCAGACAGTAGAGCATCTTCAGTTCTATTGTAACCCTTCATGGTTTTAGGAGTTCCTTCAATGTGCTCTACACACTTGCTGTCTGTATTTATAAGAGACTTTTATGAGTCTACCAAAAGACAAGACACAGTCTGACCTTGTCTTCCAGAGCTTCCCACTGTCCTACATAGTGCCTCAAGTGTTCATTCTATTCAAATAAGTTAATGTATATTATAATAATTCATATTTTATATTTCCTTTAGTATATAGACTGTGGTGAGTAAATACATTCATTTACATTTACATTTATGCACTTGGCAGACGCTTTTATCCAAAGCGACTTACATTACATTATACTATACATTGATTCTGAGTATGTGCAATGCCTGGGATCGAACCCATAACCTTGGTGTTGTTAACGCCATGCTCTAACCACTGAGCTACAGGAAACATTCTTGTCCATTAAGCCCTTTATATGTTTATTACAGACATTTCTTTGTAAAGCATTGTGTTTGCGATTTATACTTTAAATCATAAAAATCAGCACTTCAAAATGTCTTTTATATTTTGATGTTTTTGCTAAAGAGCCTAAAAAATCACAACCCCTCACATGGTGAATGATCAATATGCGGTTGTTTTCACCACGACTCCTGAGTTTTCCTCACGTGGCAGTCATCTGTTGTGTTTATTGCGATGTGAAAACAAAGGCCAGCATGCGACTGACCTCTGACTCATCTGAAAGGAGCCCCTAAAATGCCTCTTAACCTTTGGCCACCCAGCGTTCACCTGCATTGCTTTCACACACAGTCTGTGTGCATGAACCTGTGTGTCCAAACGTCCATTCCGTGTAACCCAACTTGTGTGTTTTCTGCTTACAGAGAGCGTCTTGAAGGACAAAGAGTTTGAGGTGATGATGCAGATCGACTGTGAGGTCATGGACACCAGGATCCTCCACATCAAGTCGTCCAGTATTCCGCCCATCTTGCGCGTCAATCAGACCGACTCGGACTCTTTCTATCACTCGGCCCCCAGCAATAGCCAGCCCACTGCCCCTGTGGGAGTCCTCATGGGTTCTTCTTAATTCAGGCAATTTACCAATAACTGAGTAATCTTGTCATATATTGTGAACTATAATACTTTGTTGTTTGGCTACGTCATCTGTTTTGTTACCCAGGTCGTCTTGTTTTTTTTTGTGACTGATGTAGTATGTGATTCATGAAGGATCTGTTTCAATAATAATAAACAGATTGCAGTCTGGTTTCAGGGTGTTTATAAGTCTACTGTTATTGTCAGTTATCAGGAGCCTAAGTTAGATCTGCTTTGATAATTGGTTTAAATGTTTTGTGTATTGCCGCACCAGATATATTTTAACAGGGAAGAGATGATGTTCAACCACTTGTAAGATATCTTAAGTGATATTGTGAAGCAGATACTCAGATCAGTTCCCGGCTTTACGTGGTAGCTGTCAAGAATTTTGTGTGCACTGCGCTTACGTTTCTTCTTATAATTAATTCAAGTGAATATTTATGAAGTTTTATTATTTGTACCAAGCTTTTTTGGGGCACATTTAAACTCATGTATGCAAGCTGTTCTTAATTTCTGCCTCGTTAAACCCGAGCTTTTTTTAATATATAGATGTGGCTAATGAAAAATAGAAAATGACGTCTGAAAATAGATTTTCCTCTTATCTCAGTGAATACAGACGTTTGGAAAATATGGATGTGTGTTTTCTTGGGGGAAAAAGCAGTCTTGTCATTCGGCACACTGGTGTGTTTATATTTACTAAAAGTGTAGAATATATTTTAAGGTGTTTAAGTAATCTGACCTTTGCTCAGTCTTTATAGGTTAATAATTTCCAAAAGTTGAAAATTTATTTTGAAACATTTATGGCCCTTGTTTATTGTATTATTTGTTTAGCAAATATAAAGACAATATAAAGATTGTTGCCATAAAGTAATATCTTAAAATTTGCCTTATATTTCCATATTCGTTTTGTTCACAATGTAATTGAACATGAAATGTTTTTTTTTTTTCATTTTTACGAAATGTTTTCCCCCAGGAAACAAGTTTATTTTATTTAATTTTGGCAGTTTTGAAAATATTTTTTTTACACGCAATTACAGAAATGAAAGCAATTTTGTAACAATACAAAGAAATAAACACTGGACAAATACAAGGTTGTGTCTTTTGTTTTTTCTCGGCAAGTCTTGTGTTTTGTAAGATTATGAGATTATGTTGGTATGAATTTGTCTCTCTGAAATGAAAGGTTTGTGAAAATGACGCGGTATAAAGAGCTATAAAGTTGTGATTATAGCCTTTTTGAAAAGCTAGCGGTAAACAGTCTTTATGGGTTAAGCTATGGTAGATATGTCCAGATTTAGACCTGTGCATCTTCACTTCGAAAGGAAAACCAGTACCATAAATCTTATTCCAGCTCGTGTTTAATTGCAGTCATTTTCTGAGTCTGACAGAGGTTTGAGTGTAAGTGCTAAAAAAATGAAATCGCAATAAAATATGCATTTAAACGAAATTAAAAATAAAAATCTTGATCAGAAGCTATGGAAATGTGCCTGAAACATCTGCTGTTGCTTTATTTCAAACAATACAAAGCTGCGAACTTCATATTCCTTTTCGCGAGTGGTAGCTTGTAGAAACGTTAATGAAAATACAAGTTGTATTTATTTTTACATTCATCAATCCCACGTTTTAGTTTTTATATTACAGTATATACAAAGTATTCTATCTGAATACAGCACCTCGAATCTTTTCGATATTTCTGCCAGCCTTACTAGAGGTACGGCTATAAACATAGGGAGGTCCGTTTTCATAGTGCAAAAGCAAGCGTTCACAATATCTAAAGATATCGATGCAGACTGCGAAGCTCATATAGCTGCAATGGTTGTTTTTAGGAAATTCAACTAATAAAGTTTGAAGCGTTTTTATGATTTTTAACAAATGTGAAGATCTGGTCCGGGCCCAGAAAGGTTCTAAGATCATTTTTGCACTTTGAAAACCCAATGGTAACAGCAAATTAACGAGTATATTAAACTACATTACATTAATACAAATGAGTGAACTGATCAACAATCCACTTGAACACATTTAAGTTTTTTCCTGACAACATTTTGTGCAAAGGAAGTACAAGGACTTGCTCTGTCATAATGGGTCTACAGTGGGTCTACGTACGCAAATTGAACATTATATGTAACCTGATGTCCATTATCCCAGGCATACAACACCCGCTCTTTGGGGTTGTAATCAATCTGGGTGACGTAAGTGTAGTTGTTGCTAAAAGGCAAGCGAGGGACCATCTGAGTATTGGTGTGGGTATCGAAGGCGTAGGATAAATTGCTGTCGTGCTGATTGTAGCTCTCCGTTGCGTAAAGAACGCCACATACGATGAAGCAGTTACCATAGCGATTGCGTCTAAGCCCAGTCCTCCAAGTGGTTTCACGTTTCATGCTCAAGTCACTGGGGTTCAGGCGGCTCAAGACGATCACCTCCTGCAGGAAGCCCTCGTCATCCAATGCTGGGTAGATCACCCAAAGTCCGCTCTCATCTATGGCCAGATCCATATCTGAGTTTCCTCTCCATCTCCAGGCGGACACGTCATCGTTGTCAAAGACAGCATCATGCAGCATAGTCCAGGCAGCCACGTAGCGCAGTCGCAGGTCATACTTAATAATGTCTCGGGAAAATGCACGGTTATAGTAGAAAGCACCGTTGTACACCACATGACCAGTGCCGATCCAGTTATAAGGCAGCTTGTAGGAATTTGTGAATCGACCTTTAGAAATGAAACAAGTATCCAAACTTGCTTATTGACAATGCTCTGGGAAACGTGTTTGATTGCATGAATTAAACGTAAGATTGTGAAAATAATTAACAGTACCTTGTTTAAAGACGTCCATATTGCGAAACTCAAGTAGGTTGTTGCCATAGTAATAGTTTGTGACGTAGATCTTGTCGTCTTGACTAAGTGGATCTTTCATCCAGGCCCCTTCATTACGACCATATGTATTGTGTGTGACTGGCTCTGAGATTGTGGCCAAGGTGTCCTTACACATTCCTGTAAACAAAAACAGACCAGTTAACAATTACACCTAACCTTTCCTGTGCTGAGTAAACAAACCTTGAAACTTTAAATAGCAATCTGAAAACAGATGATCTCCATATTGGAGCTTACAAACCAACATTGTGTTGTTCATTTAACAACCATCATGATCTGTTATAGCAGGACATTAAAGAAACCAATAAACCTGGGTTTACTCTACCTGACCTCCTTTGAGGTTCCTCCTCAAAGTTCTTCTCCACCACAGTTTTCACAACTGCTTTTTCTATCTTTTCCTCCGCCTCTTCGTCCCAACTTATGCTATACTTGCGTTTACCAGGTTTGTTTGTGGTGGTTGTCGCTGTTGTTGTCGTTGTAGGTGATGTAGTTGTCATCAAAGATGCCATTGAGGTAACAGTATGTTTAGAACTCATTTTAGGTAAGTATGTGGTTGAGTCTGTCTTGCCTTCTGTGATATGGGGTGTTGACAGCATTGTGGTAACTTTTGTGTCAGCAGTTGATCTTAAGAGGCTTTCTGTTAATGTTAATGTGTTTGAATGACTTTGAGCCACGGTAGTAGGTAGCTTCTGAGGAGCAGGTGATGATGTCATTGTTCTAAGTGTGCTTACAGAATCTTTAACCATTTCTTGAGTTATATTCTCAGTTAGAAACAAAGGTTTAACAGTTTGGGAGACATTTTCGTTCAGAAATGGTTTGGTAACAGTTGCATCTTTGGTCACAGAAGATGTTTCCTTTTCCGTTATCTTCTTGGCAGTGTTCTCTGTTGTCATTGGCACTGTCTTCTTGGCAATATTCTCTGTTGCGGTTGTCACTGTAGTTTTCAATTTGGCAACAGCTGTGGTGATTGATTCAGCTGTTGTTATGTGGCTTGGTTTGGATGACCTGACCAGAATGTTTTGAGCTTGTCCTAAAGACGGAGTTGAGGGTTCCACGCTGCTCGCTTCCTCCGTTTTTCTGAAGCTGGTCTGAGGTTTGGTCTGTTCCCTGGGGTCGGTAACCTTCAAATTATCCATCACGGCCGGTGTTGGTGTGGTTCTACCATTTCTTGTCGTTTTCTCAGTGGTGGAAACGGTGGTTTGAGCTAGAATAGAAATAGGGTCGGAAGGTGTCTTAATTGGCAGGGCGGAGTCAGACGGTCCAGCAGACGGAGACTGAAGGCCATTTGGTGCAGCCACCCCTTTTGAAACTTCATTCTTGGGTTTAGGTGGGACAGACCATGCCCTAATGACAGGCCTAAAGTGATGAGCGTTGTGATGAAGGAGCTGCTCATCAGCAAAGAGATCAATTGAGCTATCACCACTGTGATTCTCATCTGCTGCAATGAGGAACAGAACAACATCTCAGACAGGACACTAAGACAGACAAAACACCAATTACAAAATTGTTGTAGAATCTCCCCGAATCAATGCAGTTGTACTTACCGTTCTCCTCCGTGTCCACCTCGTCCACTGGGTCAGATTTATAGTATGTGATTCCCCTAACGATTAATTTTGGTTGCTTCTCTCGCCCCTGACGCTCTTGTTCTTGCAGGGCTGCGACGGCCTTCTGTATGTCTGATCCAGTCTTCTTCAGAAGATCTCCCACAAACCTTTCCTCATACTTACTCTGTAAAGTAAACAAGCAGAGCAGAATAAAATACGGAACATCTATTATGTCGATCTTTAATGGACCGGTTTATTTGGCTGTATTAATAAGCTCTTCGCAGGCCACTCATTTTTCCAGCTCACACTGTAACTCGATAGCCGGGCAAATCAGGATGTGTTTCAAATCCATTCGCCATAATATGACATCACTTTTGACTTAGAGACGGAGATCCGTCCAGGCAAGGCGTAAGTAAACAAATAAAAGTCAGCTGCAGGTGGGCCATTTCAGCTCGTGGCTTAACACAATGTTTGGATTATTTAATGATTACGTATCGGACATGTCCGTTACGTAACGTAATGATTAAATCGTTTTAAACAGCAGTGGAGAGAACCAACCCACCTCCAGGTGCTGAAAAGCAGCTGCTTCATCCTTCTGCTCTTTTGGACTCGTTCTCTTCTGCTGCA
>JAZGTJ010006614.1:0-20085 GCA_036877575.1 Botia almorhae | reverse complement strand
AAACTCTCAGGCACCGGGGGAAAAGTCTCCTCGGTCACAGGGGGAAAAGTCTCCTCGGTCACAAGGGGAAAAGTCTCCTCGATTTTAGTGGAAAATTTATCCTCAATCTCAGGTGTAAAAGTCTCCTCAGTTTCGAGGGATAAACTCTCAGGCACGGGTGGAAAACCTTTCTCGGTGGGGGTTTTGAATTCTGGTTCAGCCTGGTGCAAACTGAGAATCTCAAGTGGCCTGGAAAAAAGATAAACAGGGAGAGCAGGTTAATACATCGTCCTCACTGCTTGTCTCAAAGCAAATAATTCATCACAGTTATCAGCCTCTGTATATGTAAGTGTGTGTGTTCTCAAATATAAGAAGCCAAGTGTGTTTGTGTGTGGGTATGAAAGGATTCGTTCTTGCCACAAAGGGCACAAGCTGATGTCTCAGTTGAGGTCACTCTCAGGACATAATAGGCTGTAGTAGATGCACTTGGCTCCTAAAAGTCACATGATCATAAGCTACCATTACAATAGCACAGTCCACTCACACCTGTTAATATTCAAATCCAAGTTCTATAATAAACTGTCAGTTACAATCACTATATACAGAAAAACATTGGTTGCACAAGATATGCACAATGAAGTGAAAGTTTAAAATACAATTCATAACACAATCATAATCATGTTTCTTTGACCTCTTGCTCTCTTTCTGTCCCTGTCTCTCTTTTTAAAACATAAAAATACATCAGCTGCAGTACCTGTTTCCCGCAGATGCACAGCTTGTTTCATCTCTGTGTCCTGGAACGATATGAGACATGGCAGCTGCCTCCTTCAGAGCTCTGAGCCAATCAGAACCCTCAGAGGAGTTGATTGGATCTGACCTCTCAGGTGCAATGATTAAATCTGGGCACTGGCTGTCTAAACTGTTCTTAACATGTGATACCTGTGCTGTTTCTGGGCCTGAACCCATCACATCTTCACCTTCTGACACTTTGCTGCCTTTCTCTTTAGCTTCAATGTCATCTTTCCTATTTGTTTCTTCATTTGGAATAGATTTTATATTCTCAATACAGTTATCTGCTGGGTCAGAATTTTGCTCACTGCCCCTTTTGACCATTTCTGTCGTGGTTTCATGTAAAGATTGCACAAAAGATTTAGTGGCCTGCTGACTAGACTGTTGATTGACCATGAGAGGGAGCTGAGGAGAATTCTGGGAGTCAGTCACTGAAGAGACAGAGATCTTTGGGGGTAATGATGTCATATTGAAATCAGCCTGATTTATTTTAGTCTGTATCCCATCAGTAACAACTTCTTTCGGGTAGTCTGTGTTACTGCCTGCTGTTCCATCACGGGTGGATACAGATTTCACCTCCAAGTGTACTGCCAACTTGCTCTGATTTTCTTCATGTTTGGATCTGCTTTCTCTAACAGCATCTTCAGAAATTTCCTTGTGATCCTTATTTTGAAAGGGTTTATTCTCCTCCCCATTCTCAGTGTGTTCATTTCCCTCTGCTTTAGTGTCTTCCGCCTGTGGTTTCCTCTTTAAAACAGTGTCTTCTGTGAGTTGTTGTTCGGAACACCGTGTATTCTGCACCTCTGTGTTTTGGCTATTGCACTCTGGGAATTGCTCTGACAAATGCTTATTAGGCTGTTCTAACTTCAGAGCTGTTGTCTCAGATTGGGAGCTGCACTTTGGAAATACAAAGGCCTCCACTGAGTGGCACAAACCCAGATTATTTGCATCTTTAGAGGCTTGATCCACACTTGTCTTATTTTCATCTTTTACATTTTCTGGGAGCACAGAAGAGTCTGTGGCAAGCTGCCCTTTAAAGAGCTGAGAATTTAACTCCTGCTGAAATGTGGAAGTTTCTAGAGTAGACATCAGTGCAACATCATTCAGTGAATCAGATCTGATCCCAGTGTGTATTTGGTCTCCATGGGTAACCGAGCTGAAACATCGCTCCTCTGTTTTCTGTCCTGCTTCGTGGTGTGGGAAGCTGGGACACGCAAAGAATCCTTTTGAGTGATCTGCAGGATGGTCTGCGTGGTTTTCGGCATCAGGGATTTCGTGGCATGTGTTGATACATTCTGAACCTTTGCTCTCCTGTAAAGCAGAGACAGCATCACACGACTCTTTTCCCTCTTTAGTCTCTGTGTCCTTTTTCTCTGTACTTTCAGAAGCCAATAACGGCATTAGAGACAATTCATATTCTTTTTTTACTACTTGCCGCGTTTGGTTTGAGTTTTCTCTCAAAGTACTTTCACCACAAACAGGAAATGGGCTGTTCTCACTACTGAGATCTGTTGTTTGTACGCCCTGCTCTTCGTGCTGTGTACATAGAATGTCTTCTTTAACATCTCTTCCGGATGTTATCTCCATGTTATCACCTTCCAGCAGTGTGAAACTCTCAGACGTGCTGTTTAGGGAACTTTGAGCCTCTGCGGTACAGCACACAATCGCTTTGTCTTGCTTTTCACATATCTCAGCATCTGCATAATTATTGGCCTCAGCAGTTTCTAAACAGTTTCTTTTATCCTTAGTCACCTCCGCATTTAATACTGTTTCTGGGGCGGTCGCACAGATCTGTGTCTGATGGAGCTCCTGGGACTGTGAAAACGGCAGATCTGATTGGCTCAAGGCTGGGTGAGTTTGTATAGTTGGTGTCCCTCTAAAACCCACATCCTCTTCTATAAAAGCTTCTGAAGTTAAACCAGGATCAGACACTGGAGCAGACTGCTTTTTACTTGGAATATTTTCATCTATTGGCTTTTTTCTGTCCTTTTTTTCTCCTAATTGCTGATTGAAGACGTGATTATTTATTGATCCCTCATTTTCTACAGACACATGATGGGCAGGCTGCTCAGGCATAAGGGACCCACTTTGTGTAACAGGCACATCATATTTGATGTCATCACTGACATTTTGCTGTGCTGTCAAAGTGGACTGAAAATGTGACTCATCTGCAGTGGTTGTTTCACAGGAATCTGGCTCTACTGAAAATCTTTGCAGATTGGTAATAGACTGTAACTTTCTGCCTAATGATGTAGAGCTTACATGACCAGGGGGAGGATCTGACAGCAGTGTGACAGCCAGCTTGGGCTCAGTCTCCACATTATCACCACAGAGCTGAGATGAAAGCAATACAGATCGGCTATTTTGCGCTTCATCTTGACTTGTTGTGCTGACCTCCGTTGAAACCTGTGCATGCAAATACCTTAAATCGTTTCTATGTTCAGAATATAAATATTCTTCTTTCCTCCCTTTTGCAGCATCATCCAATTCAGTGTCCTTGGACGCCTCAGTCTCTGTCTTCTTTGTTTTTTCTTCAGTCTCTGAGCTCTTTGATACTAGAAGCAAACCACATGCCTGTTCTGGTCTGTTGGTCATAAGCACACTCTCCTCCTGATGGGATTCAGATGAATTAGGAGTTTCCAGTGCAGAGATGTGGGAAGGATCATCTGCATGTTGTTCTCCCACCTTCTCTTCACTGGAATCTGACTGGCGGTCATTTTTGTCCTCTTTAATGTTCTTGACAATCTCTGTATGGGAATCACACACACTCTCCACACTGCAGTACTCCCATGCTCCTGCTAAAGCAATATCACAGTCACTGCTAGTCTCACAGTGACTCAGCATTGGCCCTGGGGTCTGTAGTACAATGACAGGCACATCCCTGGTATCACTGTTAGTCTTTTGTGTGCTGTAGGGAGGATCTCTTTGTGATGGAACTGAGGTCTCCTTGTCGCCAGCATCCGCTCGAACGTTCTTCGTCATTCTGTCACTCAGCTGTGATTCGGTCTGACAGGGCAGTTTGTCTGTGCACTTATCAGCTTTTGGCAAAATTTGCATCTCTGTGGTTGCACAGCATTCTTCTGTGTGTAATTTCTGCTCTGGTTGAGATACACACATTGCACTGATAACGCAGGGGCCCGTGCTGTCTGTATCTGGGGCTACTGCTAAAAATGTGGAGGCGATTTTAACTTGTGGATCATCCTCGCATGCATACGGTTCTGGCTTTGACTCATGCTCCTGACTGTTATTTACAAGGATCTTTGATTTATCTGGACATGCTTTTTCTATATCAACTGTTTCAGCCAAAAAACATCTTATTAATTCATCCATTTCTTCACTCACTTCTTTAGTGGTGAGTAGCACTTCCATATGTTTCTGTGAAACCCCTTCAAATACGGTGATATCAGCACCCATAGAGAGGCTGTCCTCAATCTCCTGTGGAGAAACATCTTGTAGTACAACGCTCCTCTTTTCAGTGGATGCGGACTCATTTGCATCATTTAGACTGATCTGAATAACACTGACAGATTCCATACTTTCCTGCTTCTCTTTGTTACTTTCTTCGGTTTCTTTAAACGTTTTATTATCAACAGCCTTTGTGTTAAAAACACCGGCGCTCTCACCTGCAGCTGACTCTGTTAAAGATGAAACAGGAAGCTTTTTGATGATGTCAACAGCTGCATCTCCCACCTCTCCACTTTCTTCATAAATTTCCATATTTACACCAACATTTTCACAGATTTTTATGACAGTCTCATTTTGCTCTTGAGGGGCATTCACCTCTTCTCCTTTGTTTTTTGGCACTGTACATATTTCCACTGTATTCTTTGTCTCCTCCTCTTTTTCCAATTTTTCCTGGTTCTCTTTTTCCTCAGTTGCAGCAGGTTTTTCTCCCTCTGTTCCCTGCAGGTCACTTTGGCCTGGGATGGGTGCTGGTTTGCTGGTGTTGAGAAAACCCTCAAAGTTATAGCTGATCTCTTTAACTGGGTGATGTAGTCTCTCACACACAGTCAGAGGGGGCAGAGAGGCACATTCAGTCATTTGGCGCTTCAACGCAGCATCCTTTTGGTCCACTGAAGAGCTCCCCATATCTCTTTTCGTTGTGAGATCTTCCACATTGGTAGAAACTTCATTGACATCCCTCATGTTTACCTGTGGATCTTCACTTGTAAGACTGGCTGCTTGTTTTTGTTGCTGTGTGTCTTTCTTGATGGACGTGTCACTGTTTGTCTTTCTGGTTTGTGAAAAGCTCTTTACCTGTTGATCGCTGGCTCGTGCTGTGAGAACTTTGACTTCAGAAGAGACCGCTGGTGAAGGTGATGTATCGCTGCCTGGCAAGTCCTCCCCTGATGCACTTGGGCTCTGTTTCAAACAAGCCTCTGCCTCTCTCTGCGCTTCTGCTTCTGTAGAGTTTAAATGGGAAAGAGAGGGAGGTGGGCTGATGGAGTCACAGTCATTTATTCTGTTGATGGTCAGAGGAAGTGGTGCTGTGTCGGCTGTGCCTGCTGTGACAGCAATGATGAGGTCACTCTCACTTTGTGTTGCCGTTAGCGATGCTGGGATGCAGTGGGATGGAAACGTCTCCGTCAGTGACACCCTGCCGGTACAGTCTGCGTTCTGTGCTCCGCCTTTACTTTGCTCCTTCCCCTCCTCTTCACTCCCTTTTTTTCCTCCCTCACTCTTTCTCTCCGATGTCCACGTAATCTCCGCCTTGCAATCACATGTTCCCAGGATGCCTGGAGAGAAACCGGTGTCCAGGGCTTTGTCCTCCGTGCCGATTGAGCCTGTATTCTCGTCTCCGGCTTGGCAGAGTGCGATCGGCAGACCCCCTCCCTTCTCCTCACTCTCAGATGAGTTATGTGGCAATCTGCTCGTTTCAGCCTCTTCCACTTTTTGAACAGGTGAACTCGTGATCTCTGGAAAAATGGTTGAGGTGCATTTTAGTCCCTGTTCTGCAATGATTTCACTCTGTGTACCTTCAGATATTGGAGACTTAACTGCTTGGAGCAGGTCCGAAACAAACACCGCAGATTCTCTTTCTGGTGCTTGTTCTATTATTGTTTCGCTTTGGAACCCAACGTCTCTCTTCTCTCCCTCGCATTCTGCCTTTTCTGGCTTCGTGGGTGTTATTTGTAGCAATGTAGCATCAACGGACTCTGCTGAAATTCGCTCAAGAGCACGCACTTCCTCCTCCGTCTCTCCCACACCAGCCCGACACAGAGAGTGCGAGTCCCCCCACACTGGCTTGTGTATGCTAGCTTCATTCTCCTGTTCTGATGGGCATGTCTCTAAATCATGACTCCCCGTGGGCTCATGTTCAGGGACAGTTTTAGCTTGGTCAAAATCAATGACAACAGCAGATGCACCAGACACATTTTTCTCATGTTTGTCTTCCCCGATCGAACAGTGGTTGTGGTGTATCATTTCTTTGTCTGATATTGATCCACAGGGGCCATCTGTCCTGTCCTGGTCGTAATGTTGCTCAAGCCTCCGTGGGGAGTTCAGAATTGGGGCAGGTGGAGCCCCAGATTGGGAAAGATGAGCTTGGTGAGTGTAGGGTTCTGGTGATGGGAAACAGATGGGCTGCTTACCCTCAGCACTCAGCTGTTCTGGAAATCCTAATTACTTTCTTTGATGCTTTGGGCTTGATATTACTCTTGGATTTGTTTCTTTCTGTACACTGCTCTGCTTCTCTGTCGCTGATTTTTGTAGGTATTGTTGTGTGATTCTTTTTGGTTGCAAGCACATCATTATTTCACAGGTATGTTCATCAGTGGGCGTGGCTGAATCAGTAATGAACCGAGCATGTGGCTCTATTTCCATGTCTGGACCTGAGTTCTGAATGATCTGTGTGTCTCTGGCAGAGCTGATTACTTCTTCATTCACAGGATTTCGAGTGGCTCCTGTTTCTTTAATATAAATCCTGTCTGAATCTTTGAATCCTTTCACATCACATACGTCTTGTATTGATTGATCCTGGATAAGCATTTGGTTGGCTGCATCAGTTTCTGACAGCATTTGTGTCTTTGTCAATAGACTATGTATTGTTTGATGGTCTACCTCTGACTTTGTTTGCTCTTTAGGCTCTGACAGTTGGCTAGCTTCCTCACTGTGATTTTCTGTGACACAATTCTCTATATCAGCTGTAACTGCACCTGTATTGCTTTTCTTCTTTCCCGTTACATAATCTCTGAAGCTAAACAACTCCTCTTTACTGGCCGATGAGTCACGTGTGTGTGCTCCATCACTTCCATGGCAACCTCCGTAAGATTCTTCAAGCTGATGTGAAGATGATCCAAAATCCTTTTGGACGTCAGCCTTCTTGATTTGTGTATTTTCTTTTTCACCGTCAGGCAGGGCTTCTGAGAAACACCTGTCCAGATCACCTGCAGTCCAGGTGTCTGTAGGGGAGGACACGCCAAGAAGAGCCATTTGGTTCTCACATTCCTTGAAAGCTTCTTCAAGTTCATAATCCATCAGTGCAGCCAAAGGTTTGAGTGATGGAACATTTTCCAGAGTTGTGCTGGACAACCGGGTCTCTGATGGACTCGCTGTAGACACTTCATCAGCATCACAGCTATTCAGAGTTCACCAAAAGGAAGTGTTGGAGATGTTACAATGAATCTGATCTGAGCAACATTGAGTTTTTCATATCTCACCAAGCTAAACACTTCATTCCATCTAATGCCAATATGACAACTCATGCATGAGCAAAACTAATGCATTACCATTTAAAGGGCAGAAAACCAAACACACATACGCAATAAAACTATTACATCTGAAACAAACGCAGCACACACTCTACAATGATCTCTGATTGGGCAAACAACCTCATTTCCCCTTTTAAATTTGTTCTACTCCTGAATAGAATGAATCATTCGCAATCATATGTAATTTTCAGTGCCATTATAATCACGATTCTGAATCATTTATATTTTTGAATCACTTTAAAAAGCTAAAATGGAAGTATTTGCTAAGAGCTCTCACAGAAGACCTAATCTTCTTCTAGACTTGGCATAAAAATCACACGCCGTTTCAAGGTTAATGCATCACTGCTTTCATCATCCATTAAGGGCCCAGTTTAACACACTGCCTACTTAAGATTCAAGCACCAATCCAAAATCACACAAAACGTGCATTTCAGACCTATTACAGCAGACATTTAAAAGCCTAGAGAATCACTGGGACTGAAATAATTAATGTTTCAGAAGGTAAAATACAGCCAGTGAGTAACATACTAATACCCCAGCTAACATGGAACATTTTTAGAACATTGTCTAATATTCTTATTAAAAACATTCTTGCAGTAACATTTGTAGAATGTTTCCTTAACGTTATATACCATATCAAAAGCGTTATTCTTAAGTTGTTCGTGGAACATTTTAAAAACATTACAGAATTAAAACAATGTTTAAATAATGGTCTTAAAACCAAGTAATAAAGTTAACACAACGTCCAAAAAACTGGACGTTTTGAACATTTTAAGAACATTTTTGGTACTTTGGAATGTTTTGGTATTTACTGGAAATGTTAGGAAAACATTCTTGCAACCTGAAATTGTTAGCTGTTACAGCTGAGGTAAAATGATAGCTACACTGCCCCCAAACTGCTTTTGCTGTCTCACCTCAGTCTGTTTTTCCCTGTGGCTCATATTTAAAACAGGGAGACTGCTTACCTAACATTTCTGCCATTTTCAACTAAAAATCTATCAGTCATCCTGACCCCAAAGGGAAACAAATGAGAGGGCAAAAAGCCACATGGTTCTTCGGTCTGTTTGGACCCCAGAGGTCATGTGACTTGCCTGATGATATACTGTACAGTACTTGACTATTTCTTTTTCAGTAAATGATTATGACTGGAGGCTGCCACTCCTATTCTAAAGAGGCCACAAAAAAAATGTAAACCATTCTCTGGCATAACTGAAAGTGAGACAGCTGTGCTGCAGTAAGTTACTGCAATTATATGTGTGTGTGTTTATGTTTGTGTGTGTATGCTAAAACCTGAGGCCTTTTGGCATATGTCTGCATGAATTACTGAACTGCAGTCACTCCCCTCTGTGTGGTCAGGCAGCGTTTCAGTACCCACAATACTGTAAATAAAGTGTGTATGCTTCTATACCTTCCCAGCTACTAGAAACAACCCAGTTAACAGAGAATGTTCTCAGAACGGTGGCTGAACATTCTCTGAAAGTTCCCACAACGTTATCAAAAACACTCGTGCAGTACTGTTAGAAGATTTTTTTAACGTTTACATATCATATATCAAAAACCTTATTCTTAATTTGTTAGTGGAATGCTTTAAAAATGTAGCAGAATTAAAAAACAAATGTTTAAATAATGTTCTTATAGACAAGCAATAGACGTTTCAAACTCTTGATTAGAAAGACGTTAGAAAGACGTTTTTCTAACATCAAGAATATCATCAACACATGTCAAGCAGAAATAAAGATCTCATCTGTCAGCACAACTATAGGCAATTAGAAGCATGTGTTACCGTGTGTTGATAAGTGTCTTAACAGGAAAAACTGACACAGTCTGAACACGCACACAAAATAACCACAAGCACACACCACACTTAAACACAGCTTCCTGTTGAGGAGGACATCTCACTGCAGATCGATCTGGTAAGCCAAACACTTTCACCTCATGCAAGTATGTTAAAGGGCCACTGCAGATGTCCAAGTCCCAAACCAACCCAAAACAACGCTAGTTTAGTTTACAGCAAAACCAGCTCAACCAGCTTTAAACTCAAAGATGCTCAACAAACCACCAAGCCAATCAGATGCCACATCAAGCCACACAAAATGAAGGAAAAGAGATCTTAAATAAATCTATTAAAAACAATAAAGTATTAAACTTTTGTTGGCCATATTAATATATTTAAATGTCTGTTTTGATAAGAAATAACAAACTTGTGCATTATGCAAGATCTGGTATCTCTCTATCTCCATTTTCATTACTTCTCTGTTACCTCTTCAGGAGACCCACTGCTGGTGGACTGGCCTCCATGTAGTGCTGTAAGTCAGCCAGCAGAGTATTAACAGTGCCACTCTGAGCCACTGCCTCATTCTTCATCTCACCTGAGCCCACCTGCTCACTGCTACACAGACACATGCACAGATAACACACCCATGAGTGGAACATGAGCCACTTAACACAGACTTATTAAACCAGGGGCTCTTCCTTAAAGAAGATTAAATGACTAATAGAGCTTTAAAAGGAATCAGAGATGCCAAAAGGATTTATAAACGTGTAAACGTTGCCTCCACTTACAGTTAAGTAACAACCTGTGTGGTATTGGTATCATTTGAGAGTACGCCAACAATGTTTCAAAATACATTGTGACACTTTCGAAACAAAATTACAATATTAAATTCATAAATGTTCTGATGAATATATATATGTATATCCGTATACACAGTGTATACGGGTCATATTTTGTACTTTATACTCCAGAATAGTTATTCTTTAAATAGTTTGCTCATCTTTAAAGATATTTCACTCTTGCTTCAGTAGCCGAGTTTGAACTGTTTGGAGATGTCTACAAATTCTTTCTTAACGCAGCTGCAATTTTTATCACTGCAATTAAAACTAATATTGACTACACATGAAAATACTTACTCAAATTAAATCAAATTAAACACTAAAGACTTTTTGTCATTTGTATTTTCTCTTAAGAAATATATACATCAGTGGAGCGCGCCCGTGCTCTACCACCTTAACAACTGGCAAGGTTTACAACTCTTCTGTAGTCCAGCCAATTGCCCATTCAGTCAAATTTTCCATAGAAAATGAGTCAGACGTTAATGGAAATTCACTCTGTGTTCATCCAGAAGTACAAGGAAGAGAATAAGCACAATGGCAAGCTGTGTGTTTTGATGATTATGAAACACTAATACAGCCGTATGCCAAGACAGAATTGAGTGTCAGAGTCCAATTGAGTTTGTGGTTTTCAGTTTCAAGACTGATATGAAATTACAACAGGGACAAATATGATCTTTAATCTTTCTAGAGTTTCCAGAGTTCAGCAGAACTGTTCTGTGAAACATTCTCCAGAATGCAACATTTAATTAAACATATGTATGCAAAACATAAACGTGGGGCATTAGATGTGAACAACTTTTCAAAGGAACCAGCAATCCTGTTGAAGATGGTCCTGACTAACTCTCTGATTACACGGCAAAGGTCTTTCAAAGAAAACTGTGTGTCAATCTTATGCATGTCGCCTTTGTAGATGAGCATAAGCAACTCTTGAAAATCCATTTTAAGTTGGTGACTGTTTGGAAACATGTAACTTATTTCCAGCTAGTCCAACTTCAGAAAAGCTTAAACTTTTTTAAGTGGGGTCATGTAATGACCACCCAAGACCAGCTGAAAAGCCATCTGGCTGTTTAAAAGCAGTCACCAGCTTTTTTCAGCAGCAAAAAGAGAATGATAGAGAGAATTTTAAGAGTGAGAGAGGAAGAGAGATTGCAGATGTTTACCCAAGTGAAGTTCCCCAGGTGAGACTGAGCTCTGTGCTGAGGTCTATGCTGGGCAGGAGGTCATGTGGAAACTCAAGCTCTTCTTTATCTTCCTCTTCCTGGAGCGCCGCTGTGGCTGAATCAGTATGGACAGATCCGTTCTCTGCACCGGTAGACTTCTCCTGTACTTGGCTCACCTTGTCAGTGTGGACTGCAGCCTGGAAAAGGCAATAAAAGTCGTTACGTTAGACTGCAGGCTGGAGCCAGTGAGCTCTGTTTTTAATCAGCGTTTATTTCCATGTTACTGAATCTGTAAATCACCCAGCGGCACAAACTTAAATGTTCACCTAACGCTTTAACAAGTCACTTGTTTTTACATTTTTACTGTAACTTAAATTATTAATATGTACGTATACAATTATAATAATTGTACTATATGTACACTTATAGGCTTTGACATTTGAGCTAAAAAAAACCACACCCACCACGTCAATAAAAATAAGCTGGGCCTTTCAGATTACACACCCTGATCGTGTCACTGCGCCTTTAGTTTGTTTAAACAAATCTTTAAAAACCAAGCTTTACAATTAGTTCTTCATACCATACTGTGACTTAAGGATCGGTTTAAACATGCATTTGCTCTTTACACAGAAGAATAAACCATTTTGGATTTTAATTCACAAAAAAGGAAATCTCACAGAATTCATGCATTTACTCCGCCACCAAAAATGAGATTAAATGAAGAGATTGTACCGATTTAACAGGTTGAACTACTATTTTTTCCAAATGAAATAAGATAGCCTCATTCAGCTAAACACACAGTAAGCACGCGGTGCTTTAAACACATACTGTATAATTGCAGATTAACATTCTGAAGCAGTTTGTAAAGGGCCACATCACTCAGACGTTACATGAATGACTACAGTAATAAAATTACATCTGTTTAAATCTCCAATACAAATGGGAGGAGCGACACATCTGTTAAAGGAATCATGGGCAATGCTTTACAATGAGTACACATATTACTGTACCCATAAAGTGTTACCAAATCATAAGCAGTTACAGCACCTAAAATATGTTCTTTACCCCAAAAAACAAGAGTAGTTGTCGACTTCCAAAATACCTCTGAAACATTTAAACTGGATCAAACATAAATATGACATCACAACCGAGTCAGAGATGTACGTTTCCTTCTTTAATTTGCATAATAAACAGCCTGCAAGTAAAACTCTTATCTCTCCAAAACAAACACACTCATTGAGAGGCAATTGAAAGGCAAGTCTTTGTACAGTTGAAGAGGATCATGTTTCAGGCTCTCGGGAACAAAAGTCACATTAGAGATGCATTACACAGAAATCCCACATCCATTGATCATTGTTTTCATCGTCTTTGACTGCTGTATACACATCAAACACGCCTCTGCTTCAGGTTATGTGTTACACAGGTCACACAACATAACACAGAGCTTTAGGACACAGTGTATTCATGCACTGATATTCACAACGCTCCCTGTTTTAAGCACAAATCTGAGGGGCCAGGCTCCATTAACTTATTCAGAGTATTCATTTGTTCACCAGGAATAAATATACAAGGCCTTAAAATATGTCAGGTGGCTGGCTGGAATTAAAACCTTTGTTTGCAACATTCCCATTTTCCCATGCATTCCCATGCATTTCTTACACTGGAACAATCCCTGTTTTGTACTGCTGTATTCCTGTCTTTCTCTCTCAGTACCTGAGTAACAAATGGTGAGACCTAATATCTGCTAGACGATTCCAGGATTCCAGCCATCAACCTGAGGATCTGTTTACACACTCTTAGACGTGAGAACAAGGCTTTTTTTGTATGATGCTTAATGTCATAATCAAGTAATATTGTAACAGGGTGAAAAAGTCTACCGCATTGAAAATCTGGGACTTCCTCATTAATAGAAATAGTTTTAGAATTTCAAGACAAAGTTACGGCATATAAAGGTTTTTAAATGTACAATTTTAAGGTCACTAATCAAATGTAAGCTAATCAGTGACATTTATCGTGTTTAACTTTTTTGTATGCAAGGTACAATTTTATGGCTTTTATTAAAGCACTCAAGATGTTTTTAAGAACATTCTCAAGGTAAACTTTGCCATAACATAATCATCAGGTTTGGCACAAACTTCCACTTTGAACGCATGCTGTCATTAATCACGAAAGACATGTACATTATGTAACTATTAACTTTTATTATAACTTTTCGCTCAAATGTATGTCATTAAAACTAATTACTAAATAAACCAACAAAACAAAAACTTTGCTTTTACAATGTGTTACAATACTTTTTATAAAATGTTCAATTTTATGCAAAGAGCAAAAGTTAAAAACTAAATCATCATGTAAAGTATATGACTTTTGCTTGCCCTATTCTTTTGAAACAGACATGTAACAGTTTGCTCATACTGTAAGAACACATTTATTTACACCTATACTATTCATAAATAATCTATGATCTAGTTTCTCACGGTAGATTTTAAGTTTCACAGCTTCCTGTTTCCTGTTTCTGCTCTGAATGTAAATCTAAGCCCTAAACAACATCAGTAAGCAAAAATCAAGTACAGTAAGTCACATTTTGTGAACTATGTCGGTCTGTAGGAGAACTTGATTGAGAAAGGTAACTTCAAATCACTGTAGTCTTTTTTTAGAAAATGTTACTGTCTGCCTTTGTCCTTTGACCTGCAGGATAAGTGGTCTTAAAAAGCAGACCCCATATGGTCTCTTTTTTCCTGCCCCTTTAACAGACCGCATTGTCCTCCACTACAGTAAATTCCTGCTGTTAACTATTGTAGATCCAGGCTACACATGGCTGCCATGGCAATTCTATAAACACAACACGAGTTAAACTGACTTTAACATTGTTGTGGAATACATACATGTCTCATAAATGATATAAAATAGGCTTATAATATATTGAATACATTAACTTACAAATGTTGTTCAGGTTGACGTTACAGTTTTTATGTTCAGGGTCACAAATATCCTAATGTTGTATGTGCAAAGACAAAAATAAATTTAAACATTAAATAAAATGTCTGAATGCAACACTTATTCGTGGTTTATATGTGTGGTCTCTAAGACCACAAACAGAATTTTCTCATGGTTATTTTTTACATAATATTAAAAGATGGTTTAAATCATTAGACACAAAGTCACAAAGTTTCAACTCAAAACAACAATGCCCTTGGTGTCAAAACAGACCAAGGGGATTATAGTCCTAAATTATCAAATACAACAATCAAGATCTTACACTTTGTACAGAAGCAATAAAACTATTCAAACTCACTTTTGCAGCAATAAGAAACCACAAAATCGATCACTAACTCACTTTGTCTAAGGAGACACACACACATTTGCAGCAGCACAGCGCTCCTGAAAGAGCCTCGGCAGGGACGCGTGCGCGTTTTGGTTCAGCCGGGCAAAAACACAAACATGCTGCAACACATGCTGCCGCCCTGCCTGTGTTCCAGTCTCCTCCCCAGACTCCTGACTCAGCTCCCCTCTGCTGCTATAGATCCGTGCCCTTCTGAAGGCAATCAAAGAACTCTGCTAGTCCCTGGAAGTGTTTATCTGCACTGCACACTCCTCTAGAGTCACTAGTACAAAGGCTCACTATAGGACACTGAGTGGCAACTTGAGTAGTGATCCCTCCTCCCTCCTCTCAGGCTAAACTCTTTCAGCATGACGCTTCTGTCCTTTGATCCCTCCCCCAGTTCCCTCTCTGCCCCTCCCCTCTAGATACCTCCTGTATCTGCTGCTGTTCTGTCACTTCCTGCTGTGGGATCGAGGGCTGCACTCTGATGCACACACTGCAGGTGAATACTGGGAAATGGGCCAAAGGTTAAACTCAAAGCAACCCACAGGGGGAATCATGTTATACACATACTTGTGAAGTTTTCTCCAGGCTTTAAACATATACACATTCAAAGTTCATGTTCCAAATAGAGTACAGGCTGAAAGATGTGTTAAATACCTCCATGGGCCCCTAATTACTGAGGCCCCTTAAAAACCCTCCTCCCCATTGTTAGCTAAGCATTGCATTGCTAACGTGTTTCCACAAAGCTCAGACTTCTCATTTGTTAATGCTGCAATCTGTAACTTTGTTGGGGTTTAAAATGAACAAAAATCTGTTATTGAGCAAGTAAATGACAGATCAGTGTTCAACACAATTCACAACAATAAGTTTATAATATGATTTATAATTTGAGCTGTAGGGTCTGATGTCCCATTTTGTCTGATGACTTCATTTGACTTCAACATACGTAAAGAAAAGTATGTAAAGAAACCTGCAATTTTGTGTTTTAAACAGTGAATTGTGTTTTAAACAGTGCAATGTATAGTATAATGCAATGTAAACCGCTTTGGATAAAAGCGTCTGCCAAATGCATAAATGTAAATGTAAATGTAAGTGAATCACAAAAATTGCACAAAAAGTGCTGCGAATCGTGATGTGTTGGGAATCGTGTTGAACACTGATCTGTCATCTTTACTGATCTGAAATCTTTAAACTACTAACTAAACAAAACGCTTGACAAATTTAAACGCTAATTGCAGCAAAATATTCCCTTTAAAATTTTTGATAAATGTCATCATGTGCCAATTTCTGAGCAGAAGTTAATATAGCAAAACCATGCATTTACAGTAAAACTACACATACATGCATCAGCCCTACATACCTCAGACAAGGAATCAAACTGTGTTCCCTCTGGAGGAAATTGCACCACACTGTCGCCCTCCTGTGACAGAGACAAATATGTGCAACGCAAAATGGGACAGTTGCAGTGCCTGAAGTCGTCCCAAGTCCAAATATGTCACAGACTGCAGTATTGTAATTGGAAGCATACCAAAAACATTTAAAGTTCACTTTTAAGAACTAATTGAGATGAAGAGAGTCGTCCATGAGAAAATGGTTGATCCCATTAAGATAATTCCTGATTTTCAAGTTGGGCAACTAATGACTTAAATTTCAGTCTGCTCCAGACATTAACCCTGTTTCAAACATTTGTAAGGCTTTTTTAAGCAGTAAAACAGTAAAATGTTTCTTTATCTCATCTGGGCTTTTTCAAAGCTAAACTCAATCCTAATGTTTGACTGCACAGTGAAAACAGCTATAAAAAGTAAAAATCCCTGTGCTGTTATCTCAAAGGCAGCTATTCACAGGCAGTACAACAATCCGTGTGGGAATGTTAACAGATGTCACCAAAGTCATAACAGCTCCAAACAGTAACTCGTAATTTAAAGGCACAAAAGCGAGACAGGATGAACACACTAAGATTTAACACGGAGTCGTTCAGCAGGTCCCAACAGAATCCCTCTTACCGGCAGCTCTGCAGTGCTGTTCTCATTCCCCATCTTGTTGAGCGGGGTTGGCAGGTGACCCCTTCTCATCAGACCACCAATGGAACCCAGCACAGACCACTTCAGTCAGGCTGAGGGACCAGATAGTGGAAAGAACACCGTCAAGGAAATACAAAGACTATTTCTGCTGCAGACACCCAGAGTTCTGGGCGAAACTGGGAGTGAAAAATATAAGTATGTGTCATGTGTTGAGACTGGGAGGCTCTGATGAAAGCAGAACAAAGTGCAGAGCTGCTGTCCAGTAGAACAGCTTCTTAATTCTCAGGGTGGTAAATTATATACTTTAAACGTGCTGTTGTACTGAATATCAGCACTGCTGATCGTGTCATATTATTTAAAGAACTGTCCATTAAACCCCTGAATACATTTTACAGCCTGTTCAAAGCCTCTTCAAAAGATCTCAAGCAGAACCACGGTAAAGTGGCACACCCTCAGTTCCATATAACAAAATCTAACATCATTCTCTTAAGAATTATATACTGTACATTCCACTGTATTTAAGAAATTGTTGAATAAAGAAACGGTGCAAATAAAATGTAATTAAATGACATAAATATTCAGAGAATGTGAAAAGACATTGTTAAATATTATGTGGTTGTGATAGTAGGTTTAGTTAGTTGAGATTTAGTTAACTAAATCTCTTGTGTTCCTAATTAACAGCTGTTAGCAATCACCTGTTTTATACAACAATACAAAGTACAGGTCGACTAATCCTTTATATCCTTTACTCATTTAGACCTCACAACTGGAAATCTGCTCTCAGGGGTCTCCGTGTAGTTGACGTTAAATAAGGAAAAGAAGCCATCGGAAAATCCCCAGGGAAAAAATATTTCCATGTACCGCATATGGACTAATGTTTTCAGCCCACTGCACATCTGGCCTAAGATGCTCACTGCATAAAAGTTAATGTCTTATTAGCCTATGAAAAAAGCTTTTCTAGATGGGACAAACAGACATCTGACCACATGTTCATTATAAACATAAATCAGCATCCTGGAGAATTTCGCACACACTGCTGATCTGTAGCCAGCAGAAAGCTCCCTATAAAAGCATTACTTTCCTGTTTCTCCCTACTACGGTTAGGATAGAGTGTGTAGGTGGCAGCATCCCCATTGTATGAACCAATCAGAAGCAGTGGAGTCGTAATCAAACAGAAAGTCTATTTTTGGTGCAAAACCAGGCTGCCGCATCCTCGAACGACTGCAAGTACAACACATTCTCAGGTGGGGAAACCCTCATGATTCCATTTAACCCTCCACCTAGAGCTGCAAGTTTATTTCCATGATCATTTAAAGAGCATTGGACAGCAGAAAATAAGATGCATTCATACAGAACTGACAGTATTTCACCAGTAAGGATAAGTAGATTACATCAGATAGGTGGCGTATGGGGCTGAATTTATAATAGGACTGAATTTAGGAGGATGAAACAGTTTGAGAGTCTGTCTTTGATCCATTAGCTGTGTCAGTAGGTTAATCTGGTGCAGTAATCTTGGGACAGATTGTGACTGAGAATCAAGATTACGACCCTCTGTCGCCCCCTGCTGTAAGCAATCATAGTGCAACTTAATATCATTCAACTTATTTTAAAAAATTTAACTTTCACATTTAATATTAACAGTCAAGATCCATGACCATTTCAGTCTGATCATAAATATCTGCTCAGCACATCTTAGTGCGCATTGTGCTGTTATTGTGCATGTGGGCTGTTATTGGGACAGAGGAGATAAAACCTATAATTGTCATGCCAGCAAATGTGCAAGCCGGTGTATGTGCTAGAGGAAGCACTCAGTGTGCTTCTGCTGTTGAGGTTTGTGGTGAAGTACCACACAAGCATAATTAAGCTCAACAGCTATATGAAGTTCCAAGGGAACTGCAGCTGGCTTTGTACTCGAGAAACAGATGAAGAATTGCTGCATGATTCAAATTCACATTATTTCAGACAATCCATGCGGTGAAAGACATGACTCTATGACATCATAATCAATAACACAGAACTACTAAAGGCAACACCAGTCTGTAAGACTACTATGCAACTGAACTGTTTGTTTGCCCATGTGACTTAGATGGGTTATTAATGTCTGCTGTACATTTTAGTCCAGACCTGAATATGAAACTTGTTATAAATAGATTCTTGTCTGACACTTGTTATCCTGCCCAGGCGTGAGTCATGTGCATCGGTTTCCCTTCAAAACAAACTGCAGTGTGTCTTGGAAAGTTCTTTACAATGACAATATGCTGAAGAGTAAAGTTTAGATTATCCCCTTCCATAAAACTATTTGGACAGACTCTTTAGAGAAACAACCAATCAATCTTAATAATGTGAAATAAGACAGTTTTCAAATGACAGCAATGCTTTAAGTACATCCCACTGTGATAATTCAAGGAACTGACTGTGATTCCACAGTACCAGACCCAAAAACTTGTTCTTAATGATATCCCTCACTTTACTGTGTTTGCACACATTAAATATCGTATATTATCGTTATATTATCCATCTGCTGACTCACTTATCCAAAAATAGTTAAATGTCATTAACTTCATCATGTCTGAATTCACATGCAAGCATGAAATGTTTTTAAAATAACTAGTGACATGGGAACATCCCTCAGGCAGAACGGGGAATCACATCCTCTCCATTCCTGGACTACTGGTTTAACAGGGAGAGATAACACAGTGTTTTCACAGAGTACAGTATTTATTGTGCCATAACGTCGCATGTTTTAAAAAGCAAATACAAAATGCATGTGTACATTTATGATAGTTTTTTTCATTACACAACATTACACAACTAACTTGCTAAAATAGAAAATCTTTGCTAACCAACACCAAAAGTTTTAAAAGTTGACCGACTTCACTACAATAAACCATGACACTGCAGTAACACAACACTGCATATGAACTAGTGTAGGTCATTGTGTAAATGACAGGCGGTTAAAGCAGTGCACACACTCACCTAACTCACTCACAGAGGCACAGAGTACATCTTCAAGTACTTGTCGAAGTCCACTGTGTCACAGTTAATGTAGAGCCCTAGTGTGTGTCCCTTACAGCAACATCACAGCAAACCAACCTCTCCTCTCCTGAGTGTGGTGTAGCAACTGGCACACAGGGTTGCTCTGTCTCCACAAAACTGTCAGCTGGATGGGGCAGGCAGGGGAAAGGCAGGGGGGATAAAGCAGTAGGCTGACAGGGAGACCATAGGGCGTTAAGGGGGTGGGGGGTGTATAATGACTTTGATGGGATAGAGGTGACACAGTCAGCTGGACTGTGGAGGCTCTTAGTAACACTTGTAAACAAACACAGGGTCATATGCCTGTCAACAGACCTGCACACAATTGCACATGTACTTTCAACAAAATATGAGTTCACATGAAAGAGCTTGGGGGCGACTTAATCGACAACTTATTGTTTCCTATCACAAAAATTACAATACATAGTAATAACTAAATGTATTCATTATCTTAC
>JAZGTJ010006613.1:0-24527 GCA_036877575.1 Botia almorhae | reverse complement strand
ACACACACACATACACATGCACACAATTCAAGTTTCTGGTTAAACAGACAGATTTGTGGAAATTGTGTTCAGTATAATGCATTTCAAAGGCATATTAGCCAACACACACATACAATACAATAATGGAAACTATTTTCTCAGTAATGGCTGCAAAATGCAGAATAAAAAATAGAGTATAATGTGACACTGTATACAGTATTCATCTTTATGGCTCACAGAGGTACAAGGCTGTTACCGTTAAAAAAGAGGGAAAGACGGAAACTAGTAGATCAATATTTTGGGTAACTAAACGAAAAATTTTGATCTCGCAGAAGACAAAATTGATCTGAAGCTATAATGTGCATTTCAATACAAACAAAAAAAGAACAATTGTAGTAGTTAATGCTGCCACAGTAAAGGACTGTGGTTCAGCAAAGTGGTAGCTCATTTAAATAACAGCAAACAAAAGAATAAATTAAGAGTCTTGTTGTAGTTGCTACAAACTGCCTCAAACAGAACTCTTGAACATATTTCAAAGATGGTGCTGGCCATCTGTGGCTGCAGACCTGAGTGGATACAGTCAATGCTGCAGAATCACAAATGCATAAAGGATGCCAGACTGATCTTACAATAAACTGGTAATTGTAGCAACAATGTCACATTTACCGTTTAGCAGTATGCTGTGTTTTTAAAACTATATTAATCCTGATTCAGTACAGCACAACAGATGAGCGCTAAAGACTGAGCAGCAGTTGTAAGGTACATACAACACTGGTAATGTTTGGAGCACTGGGGAACAGATGAAGGTTGTAGACAGAATTCTTACAGATGGAAGACACAAAAATACAGCTGACTGACTGAGTGAGAAGTTAATATTTTTATCCGTAGGGAACTTCCTGTGTGAAGTTGTGAGTGGATTGAACAATCATAAAACAATAGAATTATATATATATATATATATATGTATGCTTTATATGTATGTATTTATATATATTTTGAGATAAAAATACAGTATATAAATACAATCACCATCCCTTTTACGGCTGCATCTAATTGCATTTATGTTAAATAAACCTGCTCCAGCAGGTTAAAGAGTACCGACCTGTTGCTATGACAACAACCCCGCAATGAGCTTAAAAGAATTAAACAATCAAGCATCACGTCAACTCGTAAACAATAAACGGAGCTAACTCACTAAACCACATATAAAAAGATGAAGCCCAGACACTGAATTCATGCACATTCCTGTAATTGCAGTTTATAAACCTGCGAGCGTTCACGGTGCGGGACGTACGCAGATTGTGCCCTTCAGCAGTTTCTGATTGGCTGGCACGAAGGCTGGTGCGATGGAAAAGCACGCTTCATTGTACCACTCATCATTACTGTATAATTACCTTCACTTCTGGAGAAAAATACAGGAAGATGTGGGACGAACGGATTATGCGCGTCCAAGTCTATATATATGTCAGAAGGGAAGGCTATAGGAAAGAGGAGAGCTTAGATTGGAAAAACTTGGTTTTTCTAGCTCTGTCTGACTCGACCCGAGCAAATGTGGAAATCTATCGCACTGACAGGAGCCTGTCACTTTCCATCGCTCTGGGCCGACAGATCTCTCTGTCTGATTCTGAAGGGTTGTTATGTATGAAAGCGGCGCCTGACTCCTCAGCCCCAGTGCCAACACTCTGATAAGCAGGATGACATCTGCGCTACATTATTCTGCAGTGCTTCTTTGTGCATGCTGTAGATTGGGAGATTGAGTATAAAGGGGAGGAGGTAGGTGCAGCAAACGTGGGAAAGCAATTACCCACGTTTGAGGGGAAGCCTTCATCGGGGACCCGGCGGAGAGCAGGGGTTTTGATGTGATGGTCTCTCTCTATCTTTCTCACTCCCTCCCCCTCCTTCTGACTTCCTCCTCTCTCTCTCATCTTCTGCCTCTCACACCATCTCTCATCAACTTCACTAGCTGCATCTTCCGCAGTGAGAACCCAGAGTGGCTCCATGCCTGCTGGCCCTCCCACAAGGCCTCAGCTTTTGCCTCCAGCTCTCGGCAGATATAGGCGCAACCTCGTAACGTTGAAGAAATCGAGTTCCCCGCAAGTGGATCTCATTATTCACGTCGCCATATATGAAGCCCTGCAAACATCTGGGAGCTGGGTAGCAGGATAGCTCCTTTTTTTATAACATTGAAATTTATGATACCTTTAGAAGTTACCACCCTATCTTCCCTTTACCCCTGCCCCCAACACTCCTCTTACCCCCGCAGCTCTAAAGCAGCCCTGCTGAGAAGGCAGCACTGTGGCCGGAGGCTGCAACAGTGGTGTTTAGATGCATAATGACCCTGATTATGTCAGTCGGAGAGGAAAAGGCTTGCAAAGGGGAACAGCCATTTACTCGCTACTGTATAGGTGAAGCGAATTTCACTCTTGCAATTTATAGCATTTTGGTAACTCACATGACATTCCAAGGCAGCAATATCTGGTTGTGTGACATCCATCATCTAAAACCATTAAAAAAAATTCCTAATTCTTGTCTAATTATTACAGATAATTATAAGCATAAGGCTTGCCACATTTTCTCAAGAATAATTTGGTGAAGGATAATGGCAACATGAAAATATGAAGTCATGCAGAGTAAAAATATGAGCAATTAATCATCACACTAATCGAAAGGCAATGAGGAAATATTTTTTTTAATTTCGCTTCTTACAAGAGACTATATTTAAGTGACTTGTACAAAATTTAAAAGGTAATGAAAAAGGTCATGCTGACTAGTCAACGCAATAAAAAATATTACCTTTCCTTAAAACTGAAAAAATGTTTTAAAAAATATTGGTCAGCTTACCCATAATCACCTCGAATTATGAGGTTCGGTTCTTCTGCACTCCTTTTGTGTCACTGTTTTCGCAGAAAATGTCACAAGGCGCATTACCCAGTTTCTGCCTGTGTCGCTTGTATGCATCAACAGCACTGGTCAATTTCTGTCAGAGGCCATTTTGTTTTTATATGCACAGACACCAATAAATTAAACATCCAGCTGTGCTTATCAGGGATAAGGGCTGCTAGCTTCATGAGCTCAGCTCCAGTTTAACTGTCAATTTTTATGCATTTCTGGCATTTCAAGCATTAATTTACGGCAAAGTCATCAGAGGTAATCAGGCCTTATTATGGCTGGAAAGGGGTTTATCTCCTCAGCCCTTAATCCTGATTCACTTCAGCTGCTTCCGCAATTCTTATTTTTGACAAAACGGCATTAACTTTACACATTTGAATAACTTCCCCATATTGCTTTACACACATGTACATAGTGTTTTAAAGCTGTCGCAGTGTTCAAAGCATCCAGCGGTCAGGCTGTAGGGATGAGATGTGCGGGTGGGTTGCAGAGCTGGCTGATTAGATTTTGGGAGATGATACTATAGCCAGGAAGTGCAGGGGAAGGGTTGAATCAATATGCATGTAGTAATTAGGCCCCATTAAAAAAAAGAACTTCAGAGGGAGGAAGGTTATAAAATGTTAATGAGACTTCAACCCCAGCTCTTTCCGAGCATGTGCGCCTTCAGTGTGTGCGTGTAGCATCCGGGTCAGTTCAGACATGGCGAGCCGTAACAACGTACACAACTGCGGTTCTACCAAACCTGCGCATGCACCGATCTTTATTCAGTCATTCATTCATGAAGCATTTCAAACGCAACGTGGATCTAAGCAGCATTTAAGAGAAAGTGCTGCAGGTGAAGCAGACCTCTGTGCACGATACACTGTTCTTGTGGCAGGGCCTGTATGGTAATTTATTGGCAGTGATAGCTCCCTACAGACAGTCTGCCTCCTTCAGGGGGCAGGCAGGGGCACTAATGGAGGCGGGTGCAGGCCCGATCAATATGAGGATGGCAAGCGGCCCAGCCTCACAGCTGTTGCCAGGCGAAAAGGCTCCAGTAATGGAGCCATGTTAGACAATGCTGGCGGAAGGTATGGGTTCATCTTCATGTCCTAACGCTCTCAACTATCCCACGTTTCAATCTTAAATAGACAAATCTGGAACGAGAAATAAAACAGGCTGAGTGCCACCACGTCCTACAGCTTCCACCATCAGCCCTGCCCAGATCCACCTGAACCCTCATACTAATGACCCTGATGCTTCTCCTGTCTGAGGTTCGAGAAAAAATGATGCCACAAACATTCTCCTATTTGTACCTGAGGCCCAGCTCTATCAGTAATAGATGAGGCAGAGGAAAGAGACATTGAGTGTGTGCGCCTAATATTGTCTCTACAGAAGTAATCAGTGAAACAGGATGAGTGGTGGACTCTAGTGGGCCCGTCGTATGATACAACCTCCCCACCTTCCACCCCGTGCAGATGAATGGCTGCCACACTCCACCAGCAATTGGATTATTTGGAGAGCTTTCTCCTCAATGAATGGTTTGGTAATGCAATCTACCCACACTGCCACTGCGAAGATGAGCGAAGCGAGCAAAACGGTGTGGCATCGAACATACGTCCCTCTATGATGTGACGGATGACTTTGATAGCCTAGCGCCTTCGGAGACGGGCACTCCCTCCCACGACAGCGCCGTAAGTTATATACTGTAGATCGGCACAAATATTTTCTCAAGCGCTCACGTTACGTCTTGGCACATTAAGGTTTGAATTCCGTAAACCCCTGAGATCCATCTAGCACCTGAAAGCCGGCCATTTGTTATGTTGCTGTTATGTTATGCAAGTGATTTATGGCCCCAATTTGTCATTTATCAACATGTGTAAATGTGTTGCCAAAATGCTCTTAGGTATTTAACAGAATATTAATGGGACTTTGAGCAATGGGGATAAATAATGAATACCTTTTCTTCTAAAGTGTCACCGCTATGGGCAGTGCCATAAGTAGGCGTCTGAGAGTTAAGCCTTGAATGTTTTTAGTAAACCACCCTTTAGTGTAGCCCCTATTTACACTAACACAAAACCTTCAGAGTTTATCTCTGTACTCTGTACTTGACATTTCCCTGTCAGCAGGCGGTCTGGTGTACATTATAGCTTATCCTGCAACAAAGAGCATTTAAAAACATATTCTACCCAAAAAATGAATGCCATTGTTTTCTCTCACACGGTTTCAAAACCATACGACTTTCAATGGAACGTCAGAGCCCCCTCAGCAGACAACACCGAAAAAAATCCGCTGAGAAAAACAAAACCAGAACTTTCCTCCTGACATAAGGACAAAACATTTCAGTGACATACCTATAAAAAGACAGAAAAATATACAGTTAATTTTTTATTAATTTTGGGAATATTTAGACACAACACTAGCATGTTTTGGTCCTTGCAAAATGATATTTTTTCATTTTAGGCATGATGTTATGAACCTTACAAACTGGCACATTTTTCACATTTTAGTTTAGCCCGCTATTTGCTAGGCTAAACTAAAATATAACATAGTGTTCACTATGTGCATTCACTAACCCTAGAACTGCCCTTGGTCACCTCTACCCTCCCCTGCAAACCTCTGAAATACATTAACGACTCCTGAGTCCGATTTATCATACCACAAACATGATCAAACAGACACTGTCATTGGACCTCACAGAGGAGACCGGAGACAGAAGCCCACAGTCGTGACTTCCATATAAACTCTTGACCATACTGCTCTCTGTAGCACTGGGACCAGCCTGCCCTCGCATGGCCATTTTCCCATTAATGTCGCAGACACCCTGACATCCTACTCAGAATACAGAGAGACCGAGGGCTTTAGTGAATGAGAGCTTTTTCATGCTCCTTTGAAACTCTGGCAGGCCTCCCTCTGCTGCAACACCAGATAATATGTCATATCTCATTCTGCATCAAATCCCTGCATATCTTAAAACTAGCCTCATTAATGGATTCTCCTATCAGATCATGAGCTTCGTTCCCTTCTCCCTAAATGAATATGATTTAAATATACAGACGTCTGACAGCACAGTTACAAGTCTACGTCAAGAAGGAATAGACAGAAGGACGTGACCCGATTACTATCTCCGTCTGGCATCCAGCTGAGGGGTGGGCAGGTAGAGACCTTTTATCACCCGGTAGGAGGTCTAAGTTGACCTTGATTTCTCTCTAGAGTGACAGAGAAGAGCTGCGCAGCATCAAGGAGTGAAATAATCACCTAACAGCTTCAGAATTTACTAACATGCCCCATTTAATGGTAGGAGAAGAAAAGCGATATCGCATATACTTTCCCCAAACATCTACACAGTGTTGTGCCAAAATCTAGAGGGTCATTCCGTCTGGATAGGTTAGTAGAAGCTGGTACTGCCTGGACTCGGTTGTCCTCTTTCTGCTTGGCTACACACTAGCAGTCATGCACAAAAGTGGAATAAATTATTCACAAAGAGTTCATCCCTCCTCCCCTTTCTTCTTCTGTCTGCTGGATGGGTTGAGTGGGTGGAGGAGGTGAGGAAGACGGGCGGGAATATAGTCCCACAGCTCAGCGGGAGAACAGTCCAGGCTACAGCAGAGTTCAGTCCCCCTGGCATCCCAAAGTCTGCCATTGTTTAATCATGTGTTACGTGGCTTTCTTTCTTCTCGGATGGCACCTGTGCTAACAGTAGCTGTTTTTAGCAAACACCTGTGCAGACATTGAAGGAAAACAACTTGAAGAGGGTTTAAATCATTATTATTTGGTAACTAGTTTCACAGCGGTTCCTTTGTTCACTTTCTCCAATGTGTTACCTGAATTAATTTACTTCGGCTGGTCCAAACTTGACTCCAATTTAAAATACTTAAAGGTGCTGAAAGCAGCTTTTTAATGGAATGGCAGGCAGAAATTGCAATGACAGATCATTGAAATAGTCCTGAAAATATATACAAATATATGTATATACATATATATACAAATATATGTATATACATATATTTGTATATTTATATATGTGTATATGTAAATACAGTATATATAAATAAAGAGAGAGAGATATTCTTTGTTTAGCCAATCAGACAGTCTTTCTGACTCTTTCTGCTTGTCAATCATGTTGCTGTCCTGCCCTAAGCATCTCTTTCTGCATGTAAATCTTTTGGCATGGTTTGGCAAAAAGGGGGCGTGTCTAATTCAGTCACTGAATCTAATGTAAATTCTAGAAATGGCTAACAATACTTACAGCACATTTCACATTGACTAATGCATATATTGCATATATATATAATGTGTTTACATACTTATATTACAGTAGCACAATATATCAGCAGTACAAGTTTACTGTACGAGACAAGCATGTTTATGATGCTTCAGTTTTCTTTTTCTCTCCTTTTTGTATTTTTCTGTCACCCCCCTTACTTTTAACTCTGGTGTCCCCACTGGGGTTTCTGTCACCAGAAAAGCAGCGTTATTTTGGTGTAATATGTCCCCTTAAGCGATATTTTGCAGACTGTCCCTGAGTATCGACAGCAGTCTCGTGTCTAGCCCGGACGCATCCCGCAGGTAATCCCACGTCGCATCCCTTCTGAGCCCATCGCACAGATGCTCAAAACAACCCGCGATAACCGCACACAATTAAAAGTGCATGTGATCATGTGGTTCCCCCCCCCCAATGTTTTTTTCCACTTGCCTCTGGCCGTTTTTCATCCATCCAGATTTGAGCCCCCGGTTGGTCGCAGCCAATGCAGCATGTATCTGCTTGGGGCCACAACAGGATTCCAGAAACGCGTCTTAGATCAATAGAGACATCCACAAGACACGAGCTGACAATAACATGACTGGTAGCAGCATTGTTCAGCATGGTGAAAAAACAACAACAACTGAATGAGCATAAATAAAACAGAGGCCTGTTTTTTACACAGGCTAATTATGCTGAGAACAAAGCATTTCTGTTTTCATTCTCTTTGCGTGATTCGTCGATATCAAATGGAACTGTGCTAATCACAACATTTTCCCTCTCTATTTAAATTCTGTTTATTGCAGAACATTAACAAAAACACTCTTTACAATCACACATTGCTTTATTGATTTCAGATTTAAAATGGAACACTTTCTACATTAAAACGAAAGGCCTCATTTGTCTTCATTAGTATAGACATTAATATTTTGGTAACATCGCATTGCTTGCCTGTTTGAGTAATATTTGCCTCATAATTTGACTTTGAAAATTGCTACAAGAAACAGTCAAAGAGGGAAATGAAAATTTCAACAGGGGAATGAAGAGAGCAGTAAACATAAGCATGCCTCTAATCAGAGCAAAGCAAAACCACAACCCTTTTAAGACCTTTTGCGCCTCACTGTAAATCGCTAATGGACAGATGATTGCTAATGGGTGATGCTCACATAATACAAAAAGTCGTAACAGTGTCAGACATGAGGGTGATAGGTGAGGTGAGAGTGGCTGTTCCTCAGCTTTGAGGGTCTTATCACTCTGTCACCTGGCAGGTAAACACTTACGGGTTGGTGGATTGGGCCCTTCAACTCTGAGATAACATTTCTCATTCTCTGGTCCAGTGAGGGATCTCATTTTCCTTGAAGGTTCAGTCATTCAGTCAAACAAGGCTCGCAGGAAGCGAGAGAATGTGAGAAACCGCAGCTTCCTGCCTGGATGTACATCACACAGCGGAGATAAAAGGAAAAACAGGAGGGTGAGGAAGATGTACAGACATAACTATACATGTAGAAACTTTGTCTGACTGCACAGGGTTTGTGGTGGATGTGAAGAGAGACGTTGACAGTGAAATATGTGGTAGAAACAATCTGAAAGATACCAACTGCCCTGCTGGGTAAAATCACGTTCAGCGTGGTATCAACCATGATTGATGACAGACAGTATAAAGTGACAGACTGCCTCCAAGGTGCCGTGACTCAGAATCAAGCATTCTGATGGCTGAAACAACATTGTTAATGATTATTCTAACGTCATATATTATCAAGTTATTTATTATGGATCCTTTGTACACAGAGAGTGATTGAATCTACTTGCCACTGTTTCCGTTTCAAAAACAGCCTCGCTCTAGACTTGCCTATGCGCTGATTGGATTTGATGGAGCTGTCTGCATAATAGCATTAGCATTACGGAGGAAAATGTTCATCATCATAATGCAATTTGTAACATATTTTCTCGAACGCGGCTGGACTTCCGGCGGAATCGATAGATAAGCTGCTCACAGCAGTGCACCTCTGCCTCAGCATGAGTGAAGGACACAGAGGTAGGCAAGGTGACACAACCCTGGGGAAGCGCAGGCTAAAAGGGCTGTGTACTACAGCTAGAAACAATGACTGTGCAGGAGAACCGACCTGCGGCTCCAGAGGTTCTTTTTCTTCAGAAAATATGAATCCCTGCGGTCAAGGCTTAACCCCAATCCATAACCATAAGAAATGCTCCAGTCGGGGTAAAATTACTCATAGCATGATATAAGATTTTGCTCATACCCTGTAGCTCTCGTCTTACATCATGGTGTGAGTAATTTTATGTCACGCTAACAGTATACGTATATATTGCTTAGATAATCATTTACACTTATACATTTAGCAGATGCTTTTTATATAAGTGACTTATAAGGGAACATTTAACATTTTGCTTTCATAGTCAAAAATAAGCACAGTCTACAAAGCTACAAGTAAGATGATCATGTAGTAATGAGTATTTTTTCAATAGCCTTGGTCTGAAATATAATTTTTATTGGGAGCTTAAGGGACACAAAATAAAATGTGACATTTTTATAATAAATCAACGATTAACCAAATATCATTGCAACGGCTTCACATCGCATGCGGTAAGACTTGAGTTAAAAACAAAAGGTGTGATTTCACAACAGTTTTATATTAATGTGTCAATTCGTCAAATTATACAGTTGTCCTAATAATCATTAAAGTCATTTGTGAAACAAATGTTTCAGAGTAAGCTACAGTTTTCTGCTTAGTATTACGTTTTTTAAGCGACGCTGTGGATATACCACTGTATAAATGATATAACATTATCTGTACCGGTTGACACATATCTACTGTTGCATAATATATTCCGTCATATCGCCCAGCCCTGCGCTCGAGCCAGTAACACTCGCTCCTAACTGCTTGCAGAGCAAGTCAGCATTCTCCTGCTTAGCTCAGACAGGGTTTTAGACAAAGTTGAGCTTGAGCTCTCTTCTCTATTTCTTGGCGTGTGATGGAACCGTTCCCTCCGGAGGCCGACTAACAAGAGCGTGAGAGAGAACGACACAAATTCATCCCGGCTTTGGATGGAGAACGTGGTTATGACAGAGTTCTGTCAATTTGTGCTGCCAGTCACCGAGGGCGAAGCTATGCTTCTCTTTCACTCGCTCTCTCTCTCCATCGCTCTCCGCATCCCAGATCTCTCCTCCTCCCCAGCCCGAAAACCCTCTGCCAGCCCTCCAGGGAGCAGCTGAGCCCCTGCGCTGTAGCTTTCTCAATCTCTGCCATCTCTCTTTCTCTCTCTCTCTCTCTCTCTCCCTCTCTCTCTCTCAACAGGCTTCAAACAACTCTCAGCTACCCTTTTGTTTGTCTCTTCCCTCTGCAAGGCCATTCGGGAGATTTTCGCAACTTCCAGCTTGCCAAAACTCTCGGGAAGCATCAGTGCTGTGTAGAGCGGAGTGGGAAAGGGGGTGAAAGTTTGGAGGGGAGTGAGGGATCATGGGAAGGCAGGCAGCGCGAGAAGACATGAGGTGTGGAGGCGGAATGCAGTTTGGAAGCGTTCTGCCGATGAACAGTGAGGAAAGTTGCAGTGTCTGTGGGTAGTTTGCAGTATTTTTTTCTCACAGAATGCTTCTCATTACTGCCTGCGTATGTGTCTGTGTGTGTGTGTGTGTGTGTGTGTGTGTGTGTGTGTGTGTGTGAGTGAGTGAGTGGGTGGATTCTCCAGAACAGGCAGGGGCCTCCAAGGTTCACTACACTGAAAAGACAGAAGAAGCAACTGAGACACACAAGCAGATGTGAAGCCTAACATAATTAGGCTACACGGAATCTTCAATAGAATCTGACTTAAATTTGGCCACTCGCTCTTAAGCCTGAGCAACAGCAGTGATCTCTTGCTGTCTTAATTCATTTGCGCTAGCTCATTCATTTTCTGTGGAGAGCATGTCTTCTCTACCCTTGCCTAACATTCTGCTATAAATCTGTTATAAATACCCATGTTGCATGCATTCAGCTCTTAACTATTTCAACTAACAAAACAACATTAAAATTAAGAAACGGATAATGTATCTGACCCATCTTCACTGTAGTAAGTAGTAAGATGTTTTGGACGTAATGAGTATTTTTTTTATTTACATGCTACTTTTTGTTTAGATAAATTTACTAATAAATATAACTGAACACCTCTCACTACCCACGTTGACCTGAGCATGCATGTCACCCTACCTACAGTGAAACAGGATTGCTCACATTTAATCAAATTAGATGTTTGCACTTTGCATTGCATTCAGGGTGTATATATATTTATAAGTATATATTTCGCCAATGTGCATTTCCAGCTAATTGAACCCATGACCTTGATGCAGTGCCATGATCTAGCACTACTGGGTTTGGAACTGTTGCATGTAAATCACTTCCACTATTTCACAGAGAAAATAAATTCTCTGAATTAAAATCGCACACATCAACAAGCAATTTTATAATTGGTGCAATACTAACACATTTCCGAGTAACATTTCCCAGCACATTATTTGTTAAATGTCTCACCTAAATGTTTCAGAAGGCAGATGACACCACTATAGAAATGGATCTATGATGGCCATTATGTATCTAAGCAAATAACATGCTCCAGCAAGCTGAGATCAATACAGTGTTAATATGAAAACAGTCGGCCAATTGGAAACACACAGATGAAAATCTCATCTCCATAATTGTTGTGTCGAAAAACTAATGCATATTGTAAAATATAGCAGCACTACTTGCCCCTTCCACTGTAGATCACTCCGACCAGGCTCGGCCTCTTCACAGCACTGCAACACATGGGTGCATTGTTGCAATTAGGGCTTGACATGGCAGTTTTACACAGGCTTTGACAATGCTGCAATTAGTTCAGTGCACACATGTGATATACACCCCAGTGCTAAAGAAAACAGATTGAGCTTTGATCAAGACTACAGGCCACAAATTCTACAACACTATCATGTCAAAATAAGACATAGTGCTTTCATATCCCAGAATTCTGTGCCCACATAGCTGTTGGATACTTCTTCTAAGCGAGTGCGAATGTTTTAAATAAGCCCTCATTAGCTAACAGTGGCAGGTTACTTTATGCAGACAGAAACGGCCGATCTCCTCATGACTGACCTGCATGCACCATAGTTATGAAATAAAACCAGCAAAGAAACTTTGATTCTCTCTCCCTAGACTGATTTTCCAAAGCCTCGGCGTGTACTGATAGGATGCAGACATTTTTTAATACGGGTTTGAGGCCAAAAGAAACTGACTGTGGCAAAGCTTTTGTCCATCCTGCTGAGGATATTATCCGAACACTTGAAAGTGTTATTTCTACCCCCTTCACAGGTCATTAAATGCATTTTTCCCTAGACAGCCTCAAAGCAAGAGAAGTGTTTAACCACAGGAACATTGCTCTCGCCGTGGCCCGAAACCTTCATTTCGGCAGAGTTCGATGGGCATCCACAGACAGATAACAATCTGACATTTTAAGGACGCGGAGCACAGACCAAAGAATTCCCCACCGTCGCCGAGGCGACACTTAAAGTCTTGGTGTCTTGGCTTTAATTAGGGTCTATGAATGGCCGGCGTGATTAGGCTGAACCAGTGACTGGCCTTGTAACAATGTGCTCTGCGACAGACCTTTGAAGATTGTTACAACTTAACCTGTGTACAGACATGCTCCCGCTCTCGTCCTGCGCTGTTGACACAAAGGGCAGGATTTGAGAGATGTGACATTTAAAAACGAACAGCAGCGTACTAAGCCTGGATCGTTAACCTCCAAATCAATTAAACATCTCACTGTTCAGTATGTGAGCAGCAGACTTGTTTGTTCATATGAATATATGCGTGGACTCTTTAAATGACACTTGGTTAATGTTCTAGCCAAAAGAGATATGAGTATTTTATTTATATGAAGTATAATTCTATGCTTATTCCCCACTGTCATGCACACTTTTGCATTTTTAAACTAGGACCAATCACAAGGCACACAAGGTCCAACGGGAGAATTTTACATGACATTTATGGCAGACATTTGCGAGACGCTTTAAAATGTATGATCAAGTTATACATTTTGTCAGTACATGTGCTGGATGGGAATCAAACCCACGCCAATGCAATGCTCTACCATCTGAGCTACAGGAACACCTATTTTAGTGAGTAACAATTTAAATTTCTGTCTGTTCCCCAAAGAAAGTTATATTTCTTTAAAAGACTTGGTATATATAGAGCATGAGTTGTATGGAATACTTTGGAAGTGCTTATCACCAGTTTTGGCACACAACAGCATTCATTCATTATTTCCATCTACATCCATTGACTTTCAATGTATGGAAAAGGGCAGCGTCGTCATTCTGCCAAACATTCTTTTATATTCTGTGAAAGAAAAACAGAAATGTCAGGTTCTGGCATGAGAGTGAGTAAATGACAGTATTTCCACTTTGGGTGAACTAATCTAGTAAAAGAATAGAAATAACTTAAAAAAGCTATAGTTTTCCTGAAGGTTTCCTGATGGTGAGCCAAAAGCCCAGAATTGAGTTAGAGATAATTTCACAGTCACCTGTTATCTGGATTTGGGCTATTGCTTGTCTATCTGCAATAATTTTAAAAGTCCAGCGTGTGGAGGTTTTGCCCTCTGGAGATGATGCTTATTCTTATTCTCCTGCCATCCCTAAAGTACGCCTGGAGCAGGAAGTCATCGGATCCATCAGCTCAACGTTAATTACTGCTACCCCACCACCCAACTCCCAATAGAACGGCAGCAAAAATAATTACCACTGTCACCACGAGTCCTCCAGTCCATCACATTAAAGAGATACCTGAGACGCCATTGGTCTTCAAGCCGTCCAATCATTCCTCTTGGCCTGAAGCAAGAAGGGGGTGGGGCTTGGCATCGCCTCAAGTGACGTTACCATTTGCCTGTGCCAAATGCTCATGTAATTCAATTTCCCATTTTGCTCAAATAGCAAGAACAGCCTCCTCCCAGTCCCATTTGAGGCGCTAATGTATCTTTTTTATGTTGCATTTGTCTTCCTGAATATGCATCCCAGGCCCATTATTTTTGAAGACCACACGTTTCCTTTGTTTTCTAAGTGGCTGCAGTCACATCGAGGCCCCTCTTATCAGCAGCGATTGCCATTTAATATCCGCATGATGGATGGAGAACATTACCAAGGATCCCGCCCTCCCTTTTAGCATGGGCATGAGACATGAAGGTATGAATGCAATCAGAGACACGTATCACAAATCTAGGACATTCAGACTCCATTGTGAGCATGACTGTGGCTGTACATAGTAGCTCACGATGCAAGAAACCGCTACCCCTGTGAAGTCCATCTGTGAATGCACCAGAATGGAACACTTGCCTCTGTCATAATCCAGCTTTGGTTTGAGAAGCAGCGATGACTTTTACGCTCATTGTCTTCCATCCATCCCCGTTCACAGAGGTTGTCGAGTGTATTAGGTTTCATCGTTTGAATCGGGCAGATTACAGGGAACACCAATTCTGTGGAACACTTGAGAAGGATTATGGGTTGAGGAGCATGTGGTAGGGGGCTCTGGTGGCTCCTTAGATTCTGTGGGACTTGCTAAGCCCTTTAAATCAGCTCTGTTAATCCCTTTTCCGCTCTCCTAGCCACTGCTTCTTCCTGCAACACACAAACACGCACATACACACAAAACCCAGGCTTTCTTCGTACCCCCAGCGGTTGTCTAAGTGCAGCATTATTTGGTTCCCTAATTATCTCATTTTAGCATTCTCCATTAGCACTACACTAGGGGAACCACCACCAAACCTCAACGCAAATGTTGACAGCATAGACGTAGCATCAGATTGCATTCAAGCTCATCAATATATGCACATGGTGGTACTCTCATGGACACTAAACAGGGGAAAACACATTATGAATTACTTAGATTCACTTGCTGTTTTGCTACCAGCTTTCTAAGTATTGCAACCTCACTGTATCCACTCTGCTCTGCTAGCTGATAGCTGATAAGACATATTTCCCCTACTTTATTAGGCTTTGGACTTTCAATCCTTTAGCTTGTTCAATAGCTAATTAAATGTTCCAGTATATTTATACATGCAATGTCTTATTTATCCTTTTTTGCCATCTTATCAATGTGGCAATTTTTGAGCCAATCACACCAGCCATTAACCATGTCACTCACACTGGAGTTGCTGCACGATTGATGTTATAAGCATGCTGAGTGGCTGTTGGCACCACAATAACATAGTCCCAAGCCATTCACTAGCGATTATTTTAAGATGTGACATTAAAAGCAACAAACAGGGACAAATACACACCAGGCACAGGTAAAATATCTACTATATTATAACAAAACATTATCAATATAAATGTCGCTTGAAAAAACTAAGTCTGAACACATAGTTCATTTTAAATGGCCATCGTGCTGCAGTTACAGGAACTCTGCATTTTGAGAGTGGTTCCAGAATTCCCATGATGCCCAGTTCACATCCCAGAGGAATGCGTTGCTGCATTAACTTATATCTGGCAGCATTAATCTCATGTGACAGGACAGGCTGATGAATACATAAGAAAACATCTGTTTGCCGAGCTGTGAACAAAGAAGTTGCGATGGCTACACCATTTTCCTGCTAATGGAATCCCTTGGCCCAGCGGGCCTACTCACTGGAGCTCTTCCCACCCATTACACTGCTGGACTGAAGATAAACTGTGTACATGGCCGCAGATCATTAGGTCTCAGATGGGTTCTGGAGATGGCAGAGGAGATTCAGAATCTGCAAAATCAAACACAAAGTGAAGGCAAAGTGCAGAAGCTGTAGGTGAACGACTACTACATTACTACTGAGAGGTTCTTGTTATATAAGCAAAACACATCTATTTAAGAATGAAATAATCATCATTAAGTTCATAACTGGTTCATCTTTTAATTAACAATACACTAATCAAATTTTGCTCTGCAAAATTAATTTTTTCAACCTAAAATAAACCACCACATTTTCTATGCCGTCCAGTGTAAATGAACCGAAACCGAGAGCATAAATACACTGCAATTGAAAATACACTGATTTAATTAGCAGAACGTGAGATTTAAACGATGAATTTTATTACTAAACTGTACTAAACTAAAATGTATGTCCATAAATCCATAATAGCTTCATTTAAACACTGTTTAGTATCAGCGTCTAAATATATATTGACACTCTTAATATCTGTAATGAAGGTGATTAAAAAAATGGCAGTCAAGGAACATTGACCAAAAAATCTGCGCATAACAGCACAACACGCACAAAGCGATTTAATGTGACTCCAGGTCAAGTATGTTTTTTGTATACATCATAATCATGTAAAACAACATAAGTGTTGTATAACAAGAATCGTGTGCAAAATTAGCCACTAAGATGAGCGCAGATCACAGGCTACACTTACTACTCGCCTTTTCATCTGCTCGTGTCAGTTGTGATTAACCTCCGCCAAATACTTCTAATTACCACAAATTTCACAGCTACACAAAGACGCTTTTAATTTAAGACCAGGTCAGATGGAGCACTGAAGTGGCTCTGAGGAAAGCTCTCTCTCTCTCGGCTGGCCCCAACGTTCACTTAATCCTTAAAGTATTGGTCTAAAGCAAAGTTATTACCGTCAAAAATCATGATTAGCCTTTAATTTGTGGACCTCGTTTCTCCTCTTAATTGTTTTCTCTTCATTTTATTGACAAATTCTGTTGTGCGTTCTTTGCTGACATATTTTGGTCTTTGGGAGCAAAATGCAAAATGACGTGGTAGAGGAAACGCAGAGATTAGGCCTATAAATAATTCACGTTATATTATCAAAACATAGAAATCCAGTCTAAATTGGAGAATAAATAACAGAGGGGCTAATCACATATTAGATTGCAATCTCACAGATCTCATAAACAGTAGGTAGAGGAGCAACGCGTCCTCCATCGTGCCCCTCTTGCGCACAGTTATTCATTATAATCTTGTCACCTAATCATCTCTCATCAAGCCTTAAATCACTGCAAACACCGCGTATGGAAATCAGGCAGGACACTTTATTAATTCTACAATACTATAATATAAGAGCCACAACTTATGCCCCCATAGACACACACGCTTTCAACACTCAAACAATAATTATTTCGGATGAACTTCAATTATGAATTGAATAATTTAAATTTAATTATGGACAGTGGTTCCACACATCAGAGGAAATGTTTTCTTAATATTAAATTAGTGGCGGAAATCTAAAAAGTGGAACGAAATCAAACGCATCAATCAAACCAATAAGATGTCATTTTTTTGCAGTTTACAATACCAGCTGGAAGGGCATTGGCATATCATACGGATTAGTTTTGACTTGCAACATAAAGGTAACCATATACAATGCTTGGTGTTGGCAGGAGACAAATAGAAAATAAGACTGATCACTGCACTGGCATTTGCCCATCCTCAACCTAAGCACAAGCTCTGCACGTCACCAAAATGGTAACCCAAAAAAACTAGCAGAACAGGAACTAAAATCCCCCCCCCAAAAAAGGTTCACCATAAAGTCACTTTTTCCATCCTGCTCAAATACTCTCTCAGTATAGTCCCATGCAAAGCATGCTGGGAACTAAAAATTATCTGACCAGTTTCAGTAATGCCCACAAGTTTTATTAATTTAGTCCCAATGCAAATGAATTAAGTAAACATCAATTTTATAAATTAAAATGGATTACATGCAATGAAATTAAGCTGTGACAAAAAGTTCAGGAATTGTATTAGCTCATTTTAATTAAGCAAATTGAGCAAGCGGCAATGTTTTTTTTTTCAATGCACCTTTCTCAAACACATCCATTTCAAACTATAAATTAGAGTCCACACTTTTTCTCACACAGCATTTGGCAAACATGACCCTATGTTTTCAGTTCATCTCAGTGGATTTTGTGCAATTTAAGCAACATGAAACCAGATTGAGACTCCTAATAGAAAACGAAGGACCCAGATGTACAAAAATCAGCAGGGGGCTTTATCTAAATGAATAAACTCTCTGCTGTGGAAGAGTGCGAAAAGGGGTGAACGCGGAGCCACTAAATGATCAGAACGCATGGCAACCCTTCCACGCAAGAACTATGATGATCTTCTCCCTTTCTTCTCTCTCTCCCTCTCCTTCCAGGGGATCTGTTTATCCAGGCAGGGTGGCTTTGAACCCTGGAGCCTTTGTAGTTCTGAGGCTTGCGGTGGCATCTGCTAATGTCAATGCTAATGAAATGAGCCTCGTTCCCCTGCCTGTCGACATACTTAAAACGAGCAGCACGAAAACCAGGGGGGCACGATTTTATTTTGGGCAGGATCCCTGCATTTATTTATGAATGCATCCATGCACAAGAGAAAACAAAGACCGAAAAACAGGCAAAAGAACCACAAGAGTTGCCAAGTTTGGGACTGCTGCGGAAACCACTTCAATTGACGGCACCACTTTAGCGTGAAAGCGGGAAATGAACGTCCCTTGGGAGAATACTGGAAAGACTTTTCTTCCTCAACACGGCTGCAAGGAACAAAATGTTGCAATGAAGAATTAAAGAAATAAGCTTTCATCCAAGAGCAGCTCAGAAGAGGGCCCATCGTGACGCATACTTGTTAGGCCCCGGGCTCCGAGGTACAGTCCACTGAACGATTTGCTGGCACGTTGCAAACAAAGGTACAAAAGAGTCCAGCCATGTCAGCAACGCTTGTGGGATGATCTCCCAGCAAATGGAAAAAAAATCCAGCAAGTTTTGCCATTCTCACTTGGGAATCACAATTTTTTTGTCATGCATTTGAAGTACTTTTTATTCAGATTTGACAGTATCATAGCCAGCTGACAGCAACGCTATCCCCCTCCCTCTGAGGAGAAACAAGCCTTTTTTATTAAGTCCTCTTTTTCACAATCAGGCATTAGTTTTAGATCTCAATCGCATCTTTTCGCCGCCGAATTCTATTGGCCTATTTGCTCTGTGTTGCTCTGAATTAGCAGCTGGCGCTAACTGGCTCTCATTTAGCAATTAGCACCAGTTTGCACAATGAAACTAACTGCAGGTCTCCCTCCCTAAAAATATAAACACATCAAAAGCGATTCAATTAGCTTACCCACAAAACACAAATGGGAGATCATAGCATTAGGCAAATTAGAACACGATGAAGGAGCAAAACAACACGCTGGAACATGTTAATTAGAAACTTTCAGGCATTACAGATTCTGAGGGAAATGGAATTGACCTGAAAAAAGAGGATAAAACCAGCCGATTAGATTCAAACACCAATAATGCCACAGCATGATCCATTCCAGTGACTTTGCGAGGTTTGGTTGATTGATTGGACTTGGTTTCACGTGATAATTATTGAAAGACAATTCGGTTTTGATGGCTACAAATTAAAACCGCAAAACACGATTAATCTAATACTGTAGTGTTTTCCTACAATGTGGAACACCCAGGCACCCTTTAATGAGAACTTATTTCAACTTGTTAATTTAAAATGTTTGCATCAACCTAGCTGCGGTGTACTGAGTCAGTCTTCTTAAAAGTGTTCTTAAAAAACAAATCAACGGCATAAACGATACCTTAGAAATATCCATTCACCACCTTTAACAACAAAGAGCACTTTTTCTGAGGAAAAGGTTTTGTGGTGCACGGAAGGAAATAAGCTCAGATGAGCTTGAATGAGCAAAAGCAGCTCTTTATCTGCCTGGTTTGTGCTGCTCCAGAGACACTCTGCTGGACTGCAGTGGTTATCGATGTGGGCAGCAGCGTTAGGTCGATACCTGCAGAAGCGCTCCGGCTGAGATCTCCACCGATTTGTGTAATACGGTTCTGGTGGCTGGACGCAGGTCATGGTGGTGATTAAGGAACAAGAATCTTAAAGTCATGACTGCCTCATTTTAACTGACCTTTAACATTAAATATAACCTTCTACTTTTAATCTTACTTATAAGCTCTTTAAATTCCAGATACACCTGGTCAAAAATGTGAAGTGAACATTTTTATTTAATATTTAAAAACAATGTCCTGTGACCTGTGAAAATGTGAATATATCCCTGTTCCCACGTTCTCCCTAGATCTTCAATCATTCCTTCACTGTCTCCTCCATCTGATTCTCCAAAGGTTTCCGGGGCTCTAGGGTAAAAAATAAGGGTGCGATGACATATTAAAGTTGATTCAAATCTGAACTGACAACGGTTTTGTCTCTGATCAGCGGGTGAGATTGAGTGTGATGGTGAAGAGTTACCTGTGGGCTAGCAGTCAAGATGATATTGATGGACTGCTCCTTTGATCTGGGCCGCTCCTGGACCGGCGCTCCGGCAGCTTTTAAAGGCGCACCACCAGTTATTGAGGTCGATACCTGGCAGCTAACATGCTGTGTGTTGTTGCCATGGCTCCCCTGTTGAAAGACCAATCCCTAAGCCAATGACCCCTGGTAACCTCAGTACAGATCCCAGAGGTGCCTGTATTAGAGCGGGGAAACAATCTCCCGGTAAGATGGACAGGTGGGAAAGAAAAATCACAAATGTTTAATATCGTGATTATTTATCTTAGAGCAATGAGAGAAAAGTGGAGGAGCAAATGAGGAGTGTACTGCATTTTAAATATCATCATAATAGCAGTTTAAGAAAGCTCTCAATGTCACAGACTACTTTACTGTATGTTTTCCTAGCCGAAGTCTGCAAACAAACATCAGATTTTTCAAAATCAATACGAACGAACATTTCTCAAATTCTTCTAAGATTAAATTATCTGAGGTATGCTATAAACACTCATTGTTCAGCTCTATTCCAGGGTTATTCCATTAAAATACCAAGCCACTCAATCTCCACATTTCCTTCCCAGCAAACATCCAAACAACCATAAGTTACATTGTCAATATGTTGCATGACTATAAAATTAAATAAGCAGGGTGCCTATCAGTAATTTTCACTGCAGAAGTGATTATAGGGCATTCATTGATTATAGGGAATATTAACTGCAGGGGAAATTTAGCCTAAGGGAAGCGCAGCCCATATTCACAAAATGAGATGCTGTGTTCCTCAGGATTGTTTTTCAGTGGGAGTCATAGATTCAAACCGTGGTCAACTGACAATTAAAAAATAATGAAAACTGCAACTATATGTCATACGCCGAAAAGAAATTTGCATGCTGACAGCAGAGATAATAGCAGATTTTTAAGAGGACGACTGAGTTTAAAGACAGGTCTGAAGCGCCTGCAAATAATGTCTAGGAATGGTTATGATTCACTGTTAATTTTCTGGATGACAGCTACAATCCCTTGTAAAGATAAAAAATCGGAATGCCTAAACAGTAAAAAAAAAAAAAAGTCGAGGCTTGTGCTTTGCCCAGTATGGAATTCGTAGAGCTTCGAAAAATGACTTCATTCATAAAACATCTGCAGCATTAGATTTGAGCAGAACAGAGATATTTTATGGGATTCTGCACACACAAAATGCTGTTTTGAAGTTTGTTGTCGTCATGTCAACATTTCCTCATTGTCTGTCATCTGTGCAGGAGAAACAAGTTGCAGATACATTGAGCTGATAATAAATGTTTTCCTTAAATTGCAATTCTTAAAATACAGTATATACATTTGTGTAAACACATCTTACCATGGTACATACAGCATGTTGCTTTAGATGCAGTTTCAGTGTCACCTTTGTAGCGTACAAACAGTTTATCTGTGTGTGGAAAAACACTGTTTATAATTATATTCATTTATGAGACATTGGTTCCATCTGGATTCAATCTGGTACTCATAAACTCTGACTCTCATGACTGTATTTCAACAAATTTAATTTTAATGATTTTCCGGAGAAACTTCTGAGACAATGTTGATGCTTACAATAAACAAAAATTAGAACACCATTTAATAAGAGCTATAAACGAGCAACGTCCAAGGAATCAAAAAACTTCCTCTGGGGAATGAAGTCAAATTGCAAGACGCTTGATTTTGGATGTTTTAAAACAAATTTGCTTCACTCTACATTTGACAAAGTGTTTTTTCTTAGCACTGTTTTAATGTCACGCCTCAGTCATTATTGCGCAGGTGTTTCTCCCTGCCCTCATAGCAGCACTACAGAAAATGATCACTCTTGTAAGACAGGTCACATTAGCATCGAATTAACATTCATGGGACAGTCTGAGGTTAGAGGAGAACTGGTCAATCTCACAGTCTCGTCTTGTACTGACTTTGTCAGTCTGTCCTTTCCTTCTCTCCATTTCTGTTTAACTCTCTGTAAATAAATGCCCTTCTTGGCCTGCTGCGTGTCTTCCTTGGCCATTTTTCCACGTTTGTTCCTCTTTTTCTGCTGTTTATTCTTTTTCTTGGCACGAGAATCACCAACACAGCACTAATACTGACCCCGCTGAGAACGCACTTTCTGTCTCTCTCTCTCTCTGTCTTTCTTCCACACTTTCTCTCCTTCCTCTCGTTCTTTCTGTCTTCTCTTCCAGACTTCAGCCCAACATCAGACAGTTTTTTGCCATCCAGTCTAGGCTGCGGCCTGTGACCTTCGCTCTTACCCCTGGGGAGAAGTGAAAATGACTGGCCCCCAAATCCCTCCAGCTGAGAATCAGTGAGTGTATCTAGAATGCTCTGATGAACTCTTTCTATGAATGATTTGTAGCCCTTTCTCCATCAGTAAATATAGGAGGTATCGACCCACACGCACCCCGCCTGCTTGCTATTTGCTCAAAGACCTCCCTCCTCCACTCACGTTGGAAACGCATTTGGATTTCTTCTTTCTGATGAAGAACAAGAGCGATCAGAGCGGCCACTCTCACAACAACGACAAACGACTGCCATTAAACACACATGTGAGAAGATATTGGCAGACTGGTGAAAGGTGGCCTGCATATTGAGTGACAGGCCTTAGGGGTAATGCAGTGAATACTTTGAATTCTATTCGAAGTCAGAGATGGGAAATGTATTTCTTTGTATTTCTGTTGATGACAGGATGCCAGAGAAGTTCACTTACCAAGACACATTGGCAAATGTACGCCAAACACGTTTTTAGTAAACGTAGTGTAGAAACCTTGACTCATTAACACACTATTTTGGGTAGCACAGTGTTTTTATGATGTCATCTCAAAGCCCTTTTCAAGATGGTAGTGTGATTCAACTAGTGCTTTACTGCCATTTTTCCGAGTAGTAAGTTGGAAATTCATTTCTGTCACTGGCGCGATGTTAGCAACATAGCGATGTGTTGGTGTCATAAATTTAAGCGGTATTTAGAAGGAGCAAGGCAAACCACTGTGTCCCATCTCTATCAGTAAAACTTAAAAACCTTGATCAAGAACATGATCACTCCAAAAACCCTGTGAGGAAGCCCTCCCGCAGCTCCGGACATACCAGACACAACCCCCGCTGTTACACACAAAAACACACACGCACAAAAAAACACTTGAGCCAAATATACAGCCTGCCAACCAGAGCAAACCCCACGGCTCACGTGCTAATGAGAGACAAGTGTGCTACAGCTACATGCTATGTCTTCCCTAGACACTTGGGACTCACTGCAACGCTTCAGCATCCCTCCTATTAAAAAAAAGACGGCATCTCACCACCAAGCGACAAGCCCACAAAGCCAAATTTAATCACTGGTGCAGTGCTTGTTTCCCAGCGTGAGCCCCACGTCCAATTATGAATTCATTTATTTGCGATTTATTTTATGACAAACATGCACAGCACTCCAAACGTAATGGTGCACACGCCTGTCGTGTGGTGAGCTTCTCGCTGAGTGACTGAAAAGAAGCAAAGCGTGATGGGATTGCTCCAACCTCTAATGGGAGTTTTGGGATGCAGGGTGAGTTAATGCTGGGGGCTAATCCTGGAAAAATCACTGGAAAAAGCCAAAAGAAACAAAAATGGCTTTAGTGAAATGAGATTTCAAGGCTGAAAATAGACTGAATAACCATGACTAATAAGGGCCTGGTTAATGCTTCGTATAATCTCGCCAAATTAATACGTTAGACGCAATTGGCACGTAATTAATTCCTGTGAGTACACCCAACAAGAAGATTTATTTTAAAATGTCAATCACGCTGTAAAAGCCAGCCCACCAGAGGGATTATGCTACGTGGCTGCATAATTCTAATTATATGGTTATGTGGAATCACACGCTTATATTGACCATATATGCCGTGTGTGTATAAACAGCTATTACCTGTGTAGTAAAAATCACTGCTGACAAGGACTGATCATCAAAAGGAAGGTCATTCTAATAGATGAGCAGCCTGCCCATAGCTTTCGCTTTTATGACTTCATAAAGTATGTGTCTCAATGGGACCATCAGTATTCAGTCTCATCTCACAGTACAAATTTCTCACCTCTTTCTCCATAGTGCCAGGCCGCGTGGCAGTGTGGCCCAGCATCCTCGCATCTGGCTTGGAGTCAGAAGTCAAGGTTGGGAAGAGGAAAGAGGCGAGGTGGGCCATGACCGGCCGGGTTCGAG
>JAZGTJ010006612.1:2637-24536 GCA_036877575.1 Botia almorhae | reverse complement strand
ATTTCGACCACACGGAACCCACCTGCATGAACTACATGCGACAGATCCTGGAGGGCGTTCAGTACATTCATCACAAACGCATCGTTCACCTCGACCTGAAGCCTGAGAACATCATCTGTGTCAACAGCTCCGGGACGCTCATCAAGATCATCGACTTCGGCTTGGCCTGCAAACTGGGTGAGTTTCTCCTTTTTCTCCAGTTGATGGAGCAACTCAAAGGAATAATGATAATGGAACCAAATAAATGGACTATTTGAAAGGTAATAACCTGAACTTTGATGAACGTAGGCTTGGGAAAACCACTATGCATAAACTAAGTATAATTTTAAGTAGACAGATGCTGATAATTAAGCTTTCTTGTACTGGCTTAATTTAGTGGAGATCGTCACGGGGCATCGGTAAGCACACTCATCTATGGCTTGAACACACACAAGCCCTTCATCACTGTTTTGCCGAACATGAGCAGATGCGTCAAACTCTGGGGGCGGGTCTAAACTACGCTGTCAATATAATACACCATGATACACCAATAAGAACAGAAATAATAAACTCTAGTAAACTGACTAAGCCTTTTCAACAGATGCAGATATTAGGGGGTAGTTGTGGCCTACTGGTTAGTGAGTTAGACTTGTAATCAGAAGGTTGCTGGTTTGATTCCAGCACCAGGGGGTTGCAACTAAAGTGCCCTTGAGCAAGGCAACTAACCCCTGATTGCTCCCTGGGCGCAGTAATGTGCTGCCCACTGCTCCAGGTGTGTGCGTGTTCACGACTTTCAGTGTGTGTTCACTCCTCACCAGTGATGGGTTAAATGCAGAGGTCACATTTCGGGTATGGGTTACCATATCTGACAAATGTTACTTTCATATTATGGAAGTCTTGCACAGTATCCTCAGTATGACCAGTAAGAACATGATGATATGACAAAGTAATACTTTATTGGAACCCTCTACTTTATACAACTGGGAAGCACACTTGCATGTTGCTATGCTGGGTTGTTGTTAGGGAAGAGCCACATCAGGTGTCCCTTTAAACATCTCCATTGAAGCCTGTTCAGGCTCCCTGATGACACTGTTGTATATTCCATCACTGGCTCTCCACACTGAAGGCAGATGCTAAACAGTCCAGTCAAAGGGGATTTCTTGGCCATCAGTGGCCTGTCTTTAAGTCCTGCTCTTCTTTCCGCTGGGGTCACTGGGGTCAAGGTCTGAACATAACTGTGAGAGATGTTCTCTGATGTTGTCACAGAACCCGTGCTAGCGTCAAGTTTGTTTTCTGCTTGTAGATCTGCTTCCGCCTGTAGTTCAGTTTCCACCGGTTCTTCCTATACAGACGAAAAATACAGTAGTTTAGTTTCATATACAGTAGCTTTTTGGCGTTAATGGTTTATTTAAATCCAGCCTGCAAATAAAGCTCTAGAAGATGACACTTAAGCAACTAGATGCACATTTTTAACTACATTTACTAATTACAGGTGAAAATGTAAACCTTTGACTAGTGGTGACAAACACAAGAAAAACAAAGGGCTTGCATTGTGTCCGTCAAAGTTTGGTTATGTCAGCTTACGTTCCCCTCTTATATATAATATTATCAAGAATTTGAAATGCCTCCAGCGTCATTAAATGCAGAGCTGTACATTAAGTGAGAGGCAGAGATGATTCATAGTTGCAAAAACATCCATATCTGGAATTGGTTGATAGACTCCAATGGATTTTGTCATTTAGTGAGTGGCCCTCAGATTGAGCCAAAAACCCACCAAATTTTTACTCACTTTTATTTCCTCTGTCGTTGTGCTTGAAGTAGAACTCTGTGGAACAGCATCTTCATCATCCAATGCTGAAGAAACATACACCTTGCAGACATCCAAGTCAAGTTTGTCGTCTTCCGTCTTTAGTTCGTCTTCTGACCTCAGTTCAGTCTGTTCCGATTCACCCTACGTGGCAGAAATATTAACATGTTATTTGTAAGATATAGGTTAAACATGTCTGGCGTTAGTGTGTAATTGTTGCTAAGCAACAATGATCTGGGTACAATGACTGGGTATGTGAGGACTCACTGTGTCACATAAGGGAGAGAGTTCAAAGCAGATCTCGGAGATGCCCGTGGCCCCATGTTCATCTGTGGACCGCTTGTCCTGGAGTGACTCGAACAAACTGCATCGAAACTCCTAAAACATTCCATATATTTTAGATATGAAGCTACAATGAGTTGTATCCGCTACAGCACAATGCATGCTAACAGTTTGATGAGAATTCAGACGGGTGAAAGTTTATTTCTCTCCTACCTCCTCTTGTACTGGAGGCGCACATGTTGACTTCCGCGGTCGTCCTCTTTTACGCTTCGCTGCATTTATGATGTCTTGGGGAGGATATTCACCGCACGCCCTTTATAAATGAGATCAAGAGAATCAACAGGTTAACGCACAGACGGACTGTACATAAAGTTTTTAAGTGTATTTAAATGCATACAAGTGGACTTGAAGATTTTCAGTGACCGCTTATTAAATTGCGCTAGAAAACTTGTTGAAAATTTTGGGTCGTTATGGAGTTATGGACTGTTTTACTGGTTCAAGCAAAAACAAAAGACCATTTTATTAACCAATTAATATCCGAAATGTTGTCTTCCGATGCCTCAACCAATTCTAAAATTTAACGTGTGTGCTGGTTGTTATCGTTATTTGTGTAACCGCAGATACCGGCAAACCGCAGATGGTGTTACACGGGACTCCCGAGTTCGTGGCTCCGGAGGTCGTCAATTACGAGCCCGTGGATCTGGTCACGGACATGTGGAGCATCGGCGTTATCTGCTATATCCTGTAAGGCTTTATACTTATGACCGATTCCCACTCATTGCTGTTTTCTTTAAACATTGGAAATCTCTCTCACTCCGTCGCGTATTTCCTTCACAGCTTAAGTGGCGAGTCTCCGTTCCAGGGAAGCAGCGATTCAGAAACTCTTGCTCTGGTTACGGCTGCGCAATGGGAGTTTGACGCGGAAAGTTTTGATGACATTACTGACGAGGCTAAGGATTTTATCACCGGCCTGTTGACGAAAGATATGAGGTGACCACCGCGGTTTAATGCATAATCTGCACTGCAATGCAATGCACTACATATGGACGCCTAAAGCTGAAATATTAACTTCCCACGGCGGATCGTTTATGCCACGCAGCATCTCCGTTGATATCAGCTGTACCAACGCGTAATGTTAGCTAGTTAACTGGCGACCCACCCAAATGTCTTACCTTAGCAGGTAAAAAGCCAACTCTGGGTCGCTCTTAAATCCCTTGCGCGCTCGGAGCTGTCGCCACAGCGGAAAAGCCCTGCCGATATTTATTCTTGTTTTGGCGCGGGCTCTGTCGCTTTCCCTCTTCGCCTGCATCCCTTCCGGGGTCCGAGGAGTCTTGGTCTTGAGAACGGACGATTCTCCGGGGGTCGGCGGAGACGGACGATCCATGATCGAGGCGACCGAGTCTACGCAACTACCCCGAATGACCGTACCTACAATCGGATGCAACCTTGAGCCCTGCGCGCCGTAGCTTCCTTACCTCCGTGTTTACGGACGTGACGTCAACAGCGCGTAATTTCTCCCCCCGTTATGCATTATATTTCAGACAATAATCAAAATGTTATAACACAGTCGAACAAATGTATAATAAATAGGAAAATGAATACAAAAGAAACTGATATGAACTCCTCATACAAATAACTTGGAACGTACGTGGTTATGAACAAGGATGTTTTTACTCTGTTTTAAATGCAGTCATTTTAAAGGTAGGGTAGGCAGTTAGAGAGAAGCTAATAATAGCAAGCTTTTTAAAAAAAAAAAGCATAAGATCCGGCCCTCCGTTTAGGGTGCTGTCCCAATCCACGCCCCCCTACAATAGTGCACTGAGGAATGCAAATACAAGTAGGACATCCTGTCATTGCATTCTGACCTAACGCAATGATTGGACAAACATTTTATGATAGTTATCATGGAATGTAGCTAATTTATGTGAAAATGTTATGCATAGTGTTGCTGAGGGTAACAATCATGTAAAATAACAATCTTTATCATGGAAACCACACATACTGAAGCTTTGTTTTATTTTTCCCCAATTTAAACAGGTCAAGACTAACCTGTGATGAAGCTTTAGCTCATCCCTGGATAACCTCATCCGATGACTCTAACCCCAGAGCAATCAAATCTCTGAACAAAGACAAGATGAGAAGATTCCTGGCCAGGCAGAAGTGGAAGGTATTTGTGAAAGTTACTGATGGACAGTCTCGGTAGATTCTTTAATATGGTCATCGGTTTACATTTGGCCTTTAGTTGTATTCAAATTCAGTTCTGTGTTGCAGAAAACAGGTAAAGCACTATTTGCACTGCAGAGGATTGCTCACCACACCTGCAGATTTGATGGGCCAAATTCTACGTCTGATTATGTAGAAGGTACAATAGGTTAGTAGCTGGTGAAGGATTGAATTTTTGCAGGTTATTAGAATTTTTATATTTACATTTTTTTTTCTAGAACATGTTCTGGGGAAGGAGGCGGAACAAGCCGTAGCGTCTCTGGAAAAGCAACTAAAAAGTGAACCGCGCTTTCATCGGGCCCTGTGTGACCTCACGGAGAACCGTGGAGCCACTGTGCACCTGGCCTGTACTATACACGGTACCACGCATGGGCATGCTGTTATGTTCAGAAATACTGATGCATGCTGCTCTCTGTACGCACGACTTGCATAGCCAAAATATTACGGCTTATTAGAGCTATATGGTTTATGCCAGTTTTTTATGGAAGGTCTGTGGGTGTGTCATTTGATTCAGAAATGACCTTTAAGCAACAAACCACAGCAGATCAAGTTTTGATGCTATTTCTCATCTGGCTGTAGGATATCCTGACCCAGAAGTGGTCTGGCTGTTTGATGAAGCGCCACTGGAGAAAACGGAGCGAGTTCTGATGAATTATGAAAAAGATGGTGTGTGTACGCTCACCCTCACTCATGTACAGCCAGGGGATTCTGGTATTTACAAATGCCGGGCCTCCAACAGCCTGGGACAGGCGCTGTGCTCGGCCAGACTCACAGTGAGTCTTTAGAACACAGAACCTGCAGGATGTTGAGAAGAAAGTTTGTCGATTTTTAAAGTGGAAGACATTTGAAATCTTAATGTCTTTCAGCTGAACACTAGAGAACTTTGGGATCGGAATCAGAAGCAAATACTTTTGCTCAAGAAAAGCACTGTTTGATAAAGCACATCTGTATTTATGACGGGGTCGCGAATAGTTTTGTTGTAATTCACGATTTCTTGCGAATGGTTTCATTGCATGTTTTAATTGACTGTGTACCTCATGTCTTGCCTCATGTTCATTACGGGTTCAGGTTTGGTTACACTAGTGTGGACAAAATAACAGCCATCATTTTCTAACTGAGTTGTGTTAAGCTTGTGTTTGAGCACTTTGTGTGGCGTGTAGAAAAATCTTGATTTTAGGATTCTAGAAAAATTTCATGACTTTATTTTCCTCACCGACTGTACATAAGCAAAGTTTAAAAGCCATTGTTGTACATGCATGTATATAAAGTTTATATTAACGCAAATTCTATTAAAGGTAAAATTAACAACCAATTAAAACCATTTTAATATCAATTATATTTGTCTTTTATGGATTACTTTGGTATGTCAAGAGGCACAGTACAGATATATAATCTTCATTTACAAAGGATTCAAGATGTTCCAGTCAAAATAGAAGAACATTCAAGAAGTTTTTCCCACAAAATTTTTACCTGCGGTAAAGCTGCAATTTGTAAGTATATTTGGGTTAAAAATGAACAAAAATCAGTTACTGAGCAAGTACAGTACACAACGGATCAGTGTTCAAAACGACCTCCTGACCACAAGTTTGCAACAAGTTTATAATGATTTATAATTTGAGCTGTTGGGTCAGAGTTTAAGAAATGTCAGTTTGGCCTCATTTAATCTCTACGGTTGCAAGTACATAACATAACCTGCAATTTTATGTTTCAAACAGAGATGGTGAGGGAGGTAAAAGTTACAGATTGCAGCTTTACCAAGAATGAATCATTTTGACAACCAACTAACGATTCCATATCTGACAATAGGCACAAGTAAAAATATACTGCCGGTCTACTACGGGTTTTGTGACAAGGCCTCAAGCAGCCTTTCACTGCATTAGAAGAAACAAAGACTTTACGAACGGATACGAACTTGTTTTCAAATGGAGATTAAAAGGGTTCTTTTTAATGAATGCTTTTTGAAATCGTTTTTTTTTTCCAGGAATAACTTTAAAAAGCAATTACACTGTCATTCTCAAACTCCTGTGACTCCTTTAAGTGTTAAAATGTTCTGCTAAATTTGGAAGATCTGGTCAAGTTTCTGTGAGCGTGTCATATGCGTGTGTTCTCAGGATGAACGGTTTTCCTCTTTTCTCTGCTGCACCCTCTGCTGCAGAAGATTCCAGGCTTTCAATACCTGCAGAGACAAACACATGCAAAAAAGTGATTTCAAACCGCCTAAAACGACAGTCTAATGTGGGAATTGTGAAGTGCAAAGTAAATTATTTAAAGCTTAAACTAACCTTACCTAAGCCTTACTAACACTGTTACTAACATTGTGACTGATTAACATGGAAATTGTTTTTTAAAGGGATAGTTCACCCAAAACTATCATAGGTTTTGTATAAGATGTCATCCAAAACCTGTATGACTTCTCTTTTGAGGAACACAAAAGAAGATATTTTGAAGTTTGTTGGAAATCAAACAACAGCGGCACCCATTGACTTCTATTGTATGGACACAAAAACACGGAGACATTTCTCAAAATATCCTTTGTGTTCCACAGAAGAAACGAGTCCCACAGGTTTGGAATGACATGAGAGTGAGTAAATGATGGAAGAATTTTTATTTTGGGGTATTTTTGAGTGAAATATCTCTTTAAGAAGGTCTAGCTGCCAGGCCAACCAGTTATGTAACTCTCGCATAAGCCAAGATAACAACCTGGTTAATGCAGCCCATCCATCCATTAGATGTCTTTGCTGATCTGGGGTTTATCTGCTGATGTTGAATCATCTCACCTGTCTCTGTGTGACATCAGGTTCCCATAGTGTACACAGCACTACGTTAGCATGTTCTATCTGCTTAGCATTAGGCCATTGACTTCTCAATCTTCTCACAGCATCCTCGTCCCTCACGCCATCACGCTGGACTATACGCTTCACCGCCTGCGATAGAGACGATTCAACAACCAGTTTCCTCCAGTAACCATGGCTACACACAGTGAGTTGTCACTGCATAAAGCACATGGCTATTGAACAGCAGAAATATGTATTTTTGCTTTATTTTTTTCAAAACTCTACAACATTATTTCCAGGACTAATTTCCAGGGTTACAGTTACGCATTTGGCAGACGCTTTTATACAAAGTGACTTACACTGCATTCAACATATACATGCACACTAACAACATTCGTGGTGCTAAAGCAAATCCCTGCCAACTGAGCTACAGGTACACAATACACCCTATGTGTTCCTATAACCATTGTCTTTCCATGACATTTTGCAGACATTTGTAATTACTGGATAAAGAGTTTTAAAAGTAAGTTCATAGGTTGGGCTCATAAGTATTTTTAGCTTATTATTATTTTACAGCTTAGCCTGAACAATGTATTTGGTCTAATATAGTAAGTGTAGATCGCGTGTCTTTAGCACCTCGTCCTCTGGGATAGTGGCCACCCAAACCTCGTGAACCAGATTTGTCCATCCTGCTTCGAGCAACACAGCCGCATCCACTACACAAACCTGCTGACCTGAGATCAGAGAACGAGAGTCGATCACACACGACGATAAAGAGAAACCCCTAAAACCATTCAGGTGATGTCAGAGAGAGATCAGCAGCGTCTCACCCTGTTTTTTAGCCTGTTGTATTTCTTTCTTCACCAGCAGCGCAATCTCAGGCCACACAATGTCTGTCAGAGCTTTCAGACGCTCCTGGAGTCACAAACAAATACAACGTGAGCAGGACAGAAACTCTGTTTTTATCAATTCAGTTTGCTTCATCTTCTGAGTTGCATCACCTGGTTCCCGAAAACCTTTCCGCCTAATATTCTTCTGTTTATGGTCTTATCCTCGTTAACGATATCTAAAGCAGAACAAACAAATGACTGATTCTTAATTGATTAATCAACTGATAACTAGGCCTAGATAAAATATAAAGACCTTAATTACATCATTATTAATTATATTAAATGTTCATTAAACGAACACGCCGGATATGCAGAACTGTGTGCAATAAATTGGAAAATACGTTCCAACAGTGACTTTAAAACTCCACACCTGAGCCAAACTCCCGCAGGACCTGGTGGTAGGCGGACGTGCCCGGCAGGTAAACCTCATGGCCAAGCCGGTCGCAGTCAATCCGCACAGCACCGAGCTCCTCTAGTCTGCGCGCTATGGAACTTTTCCCCGACCCACTGCCACCTGTCAGACCAATCACATACGGCTCCAGAGAGAGATCGGGTCGAGGCTGGAGATGGAAGATCACAAAATCAGATTAAGTTTAAGCAAAATGTACTTTCAATCTTTGCATCCGGTCGTGTCAGATACAGTCTGACAGGCAAGTAGGACGAGAGCTTTATTGCAACAAGTTTCAAAAATCCATAAATAGGAAGGTTGTAAAACTACAATATCAAATAAATGAAGATAACTATTCATGTACAGAGAAGTCAACAGATGACCTGAGTGACTGAATGAACCAAATTAGTATATATTCATATACTGACAGATTCCTGGAAGTGCAGAGATGAGGACAGGAATTGTGGGTAGTGGTGAATATAAGTGGAAGACTTATAAAGGAGTGAATGAAGGTTTTCTTACAGACGGAGGTCTGAGCAGTGTGCCCAGTAATCTTGTTCTGAGACTGGAAGAACTGATCTTCTCCTCCTCGATGTCGGTGCGATGGGCGTCTTTCAGTAACTGTATCTCGTACAGAACCAGCTCCTTCAAACCCTGCACAGAACACAGCCCATCACCTGAGCGCGTCCAAAACAAACAGTCGGAAGGATTCCACGGTGGTTGCCATGGTAACGACCAGACTGACGTTACTAACAAAATTACGTTCGAAGATCACAGCGGTGTACAAAAGATTGAACACCTGGACAGCGGTAATGAATCACCGCATGTAAGTTCTTGATTAATGAATAAACATAAACTGTCATTTCAGTTTTATGGGCAATGGCAAAATTTAATACAGTTGAAAGTTAAAAGCCTGTTTTTAGACTCTGTGTGACAACCGTTCTCACGTTTTCCACACGCTTCCTGTTTACAGCTTCGCCCCCTCGTCTCGTCTCCTCGCTGACCACAATGCACTGCAGCTCGGGGTCACTCACAGACGGGCCGAAGGGGTCCGAGAGAGGAACGATTTCATACTGTAAAGATGGTTGGACATCGTTCAGAAATTCCTGCAGCCTGTGGACGCGATGACCGTACGGCTCTATCAGTTCCTTTAAGACCTTATCTACACACAAACATAAAGCCGGAGGTCAAACAGAAGTAACAGCACAGCAAGACACGTGATTTCAGGTATTATCCTTGAGCCAAATTACAGCGCTGTGCTAGCACAGACAGAACTTGGTAAAATTGGACTATTGGTAGTTAGTTAATAAGATGCAGATTTCTGAGCTGAAATACACTGTGCAAATGTGACACTGATAACAGTTCGGCGAGTCTGTTCCAAAAATGTCTTGAAAAGATATTCTGGTCAACTGTCTGTTTCCTTGCGGCTAAAGATATTTTTGCTACAATTACGTTTTATCTGTTGAACTGATGAAGCTATTTAAAATGTCTTGAACTTGATTAGCTATGAGTCCATCAACAACAACTATGACACGACATGAACAGTAACGTAAAACGGACTTGTAGGGTCCCAGCTTACTTTTTAATAACTCCTGGTCACACACACCAATAAGAAAACGTCTACTGGCCAGCAAACAGGAAATATTCAGCAGGGTCTTGTGGGCGCCGTGCAGACGGTCAAAGGTGCCGCCCACCACCACATCAGTGAATGACTGTAACTGCGTTTCCTTTCCTCCTCCTCGCTCATCATCTTCCTCACAGATGACCTCCTTCAGTCGTGGATGTAGAAGGACGGAGGAGATACTTGGCGTGCAGACGTAGCAGTGACCCGCGTACTTCTGCAAGCACTGGGCGACCAGCGAGGACTGGCCGGGGTCCTGGATGGGGAAGTCAGTCAACACGACCTCGGGTGAGTGGGACAGCATCTGCGGGGTTGGAAAAGGACCGTTGGCTCCGCTTAACGCAGCCGAAGAGACTCCGGGTTGGGCTCGGATGTTAGTAAGTAGGACCCTGACGTCCAGGTGTCCGCAGATATCCGCCGCGTTACTGTAAAGACGAGAGATCAGAGAGCAGAGATCCATCACGGGTGGGATGTAGACGGGCCGCACCTGCCCGCCTGTGCTCAGGTTGAGTCCGGGGTGGAGGTGGACGTACAGCGTGCGCTCCACCACCTGCGCGGCGGAGGTGAGGACAGGAGCTATGCGGAGGGGAAGGACGTGTATGGGGGAGGTGAGGACCAGAACGCCAGTGCTGAACATGGACATGACTGACAGCTTGTCAACCTCCTCCTTTGAAAAGCTGAAGATGAGAGATCTGATTACTAATGAACTACGTTGATTATACAAAACAGATTAAAGCTGCAAGCTGTAACTTTCGCCTCTCTACCGCCATCTCTGTTTGAAACATAATATTGCAGCCTACTTTACATACATTTATATACATGTTAAAGTCAAATGAAGCCAAACTGACATTTCCTGGGAGATCAGACCCGACAACTTAAATGATAAATAATTATTAATTATTATACATTTACCGTTGTGAATCGGGGTTAGGTAAGGAGAGTTAGTTTTGAGAGTAAGTTTTGAACACTGATCTGTCATGTACTTGCTCAATAACTGATTTCGTTCATTTTTTAACCAAATAAGTCACAAAGTGCAGCTTTTAAAACAGGCCTTACATTGCCAAATGAATAAATGTAAATAGATGAGTATCCAGTTATGTATTCTGTACAGTTATTTGGATGTTTACATACAGTCTGATGTCTAACTGCTCTTGCAACCTCTTGCAAAATCTGACAATAAGCCCATATATTGCAACTTTGCAGTTTTACCATTATAAGATGACAAAATCGCTTTGATCTTTATTTTATTTATAGAATAAACAGACACTACTAACGCCCACATTTTAACAACAATTACTGCAGTTTATTGAACATAAATACAACTGCATTACAAAAGAAATGAACAAAACGATTACAACAGAAATCTTCAGAAAATGACTTTTAAAATCACAAATCACAAATCACAAATTGTAGGATCTGACAGCTGATCCAAGTTTAACATACAGCGTGCACACCTAAGGCTATACCGCACCTAACTGCCTATTCACGACAGCTTCTGTTGAAGTGCACAACGGTAGTAAAACTCCACCACTATCTATTCAGGTATAAAATCAGCTGATCTTTTATAATTATCCATGCATGATACCAGACCGTTGCGAACACAACACACACACAGCTGATCCGGAACAACACATTACCATAAACTCGCACCTACCTACTTCGGTATATTCTGTCGTTTGGGTTGTTTAGATGTTGCTAAACGCAAACACAAAATTTCAGATGGCGACTGTGCAATTATGTCTTCGTCATAATGACTTTTCACAACACTAATGTATCGCTCACAGGAATCTACTCGTGTCCAGTTGACCTAGACACCCATGTGTCCCAATACTGAGTGCTGATTGGCTGATAGCAAGAGTTCCTGCCCCGGTGAGTTGTGGGAAATGCAGTCTAATAATGGGTTCCTCTAATAAGATTCCTAAGCGTAGATACTCAGTTATACATTTTCCTGCTGCATTTTAATTGAATATCGTTAGGTGTATAAGTGTACCGCCACACACAGAAAACATCATTCCTACTTTTAAATGGTAAAATCTAAATTATGTATTGTGTATGTTATGTATTTTGTATCAGATATCACGTACTATATAAATGTTTATGACCAAGTTACTGTATAAAATGTTTTTATAATTTTAATAGTCATTTCTGAAATTAAAAACACAGGTTTTATAAAACATGTTAAGTCCCTAAAAGGACAGACAAGCTTAAGGTAACAGCAGGACTCACTGGTGCCATTAAAATAAGAACAACCCTCATGCAAAAAATGCTATTCTAACTAACTAAAAGTTTCCGCCTTAAGAGGCATTTCACCAGCTTCCTCAGTTTCCTCTCAAAACATTACACAGAACTGTTTAACATCAACACTTCACAAGTTTTTATGACATTTCTTTATGACAGACAAGCAAACGTGTTAAGAAAATCGGGCTTTTATTTGACAAAATACAAAAATAGCTTTTCACTTTTAGCAAACAAGATCATTGTGACCGTTATCTTGTTTATGACGGTTAACTACAAACTGTTTAAAAAAGTTAGAATTAGCCACAATAACAGACTGTTAAAGTTTGTCTGTTTGAAGGGAATGACCTAAAACGAACATATAAAGTTAAACTATATACAGAATTATGCTAGTAGATTTCAACATTTCACTGCATGTTGTACTGTGTATGATTTTGCATGTGACAAATAAAATAAAATTTGAATTTGAGATTTAAGATATTAATTCCAGTATGGTTACAGTTATACTGTATTCTCTGCTTTTTACCACAAAGACATTTTCACATAAACAATGTTTAAACAATGTCAAATATGTATTTAGTTGTATTTAATATTACAAAGTAACAAATTCATAATGTCATCATGTATCATCTACATATTTTTACTCAAATTCATAATAGGTGCCACAACAAAATAAGTATATACAGTGTATGTGACACAAAAAACCTGAACCAATACTTTTATCAGTAAACTTTTCTGTACTAGCTCAGTAGCACAAGACTAAGGCAAGAAACACTCTAGGCTTACTCTATGCAAGTATACAGACAATTGCAAGCATGCAAGACAATTCTGCATAACAATTCTTGCATTACTGTAGTGGTGGTCAACCTCAAGGGGGCGATAGAGTTACCTTCAAATGTCTGCACTATAAAACCAGTTCTTTAGCTAGCTCTAAACACGGACTACTTAACTAACATTAACATTACTTGCTCAGCAAGATTGTCTTCAAACTGTTGCTTTAACATGACAGTAGTGTTTACCAAAGGACAGTGAGAGGAGAACGAGTCTGGACATTGTTTTGACCGTTGTTGCTCACCGTCCTCGTATATCAATTTGATATATAACTTGTGGAATACTTTCTGAATGGTTTTTGTGGCTCACACGCTGTTACTTTAACCTCTTCAGCGCATAAGGGTAGTATTTGAGGAAGATTCTGTGGGCAATCTCATACGTGTCTCCTAAGGGTTTGGATGGATATTTTCTCTGGTTGTAGACAAAACCTTTCTCAACCTGGAACACGGCCTGGTTAAAGACATCCTGCTTGAAGGGCTTTCCTCTGTCAAGGCACTCCACTAATGTATTCACAAACAAGCCCCAACGTTGTAAATAATAGTCCTCCACCAGACCGCCCCACTCTTTGCTGGCGTAGTCCAGGATGTTACCGTCGGGACCCCAAAGGGTGATCTGATTTCGTGCGTTCATGTCGTACAGCTGAGCTTCGTGTTCGTCCACAGCCTGGGACTGCGCCTGCTCTAGCCACGCCCCCAACAGGAAGTGTTCGTTGCTGGAAAGCAGGCGATCCAACTCGGGCAGCAGATCGTAGACGAGCACGCCGCCAGCCGTCAAGAGGTCGGGAAGCTTCTGGGTCTGAGAAATATACAGTACATGAGTATATGTATATATATATATATATATATATATATATACATATATTAACCTATAATAACTTATGTTCCAAGGTTATTATAGATTACTAAATTAAAAATGTGAACAATCCTAAAATGAATAAAAACTACCCCAAAACTGAAATAAAAATTAATTTACCTTATATAGCACTATTAACAATTAATAAATAACAAAATTAAAGCACATAACATGATTAGAATACGGCTGAAATATTATTAAAACTACAATAAAACTAAAAAACAAAAATATCGTAACTCGCAGCACAAACGTTGAATATTATGGTTGGAGATTTTGTTCTACTGGGTTTAAACTCCTTCCTTTACATTAACTAAGACCTTCAGTTCCTGTTTACCTGGAAAGCGTCACGTATTTCCTTGTAGAATTCGGTCGTCAGGAGCTGAAGCGCCTGGCGCGTCACATCCGCTAGATCGTATCGGAAGGTTTCCACGGTGACTAACCCTGGCGCGGCCTCGAAAAGCAGCTTCCATGCCTTGTAGAATTCTTCTGGTTCATACCAAAGGTCCGTCTGCATGTGCAGAGACGGCCGATGGACCAGAGGGCTTCGATTGTGGTTCTTGTATTGCGGAACAGTGCAGTTGTAGATGCTGTGAAACAACAGTCGCCATGCCAAAACCAGGTTCTCGTCCATGCTGCCATAGCGACGCAAGGCGTACAGTGACACCCACTTGGAAAGGTTTACGGGTTCTTTACGCCAGGCCAGCTCGCTCATGAGTTCGTAAACCACTGGGTTCTGTTCGATACCCTCGGGGGTTAAACCCAACCCCACTAGGGTGGAATTGGGGTAGCGGAGGGCATCAAAGGGGCCAGAGTTAATGCGATCCACCGTTCCAAACAGACCACTATTTCCCCCAAAATTGTGCAGCATGCACCAAATGAAAGGCTGGCCGTAGAAGGAGTTAGTGGAGGAGTACACAGGCATGGATTCAGCAAATAGATCCAGGACAATCATTCGTCCAAGAGGAACACCATGTAACAGGGCCTTGACCTGGTCTGGTTTCCAGAATGAAGGGTCATGAACAAATAACCAGCCCTGCATCAGCCAAATTGCTAGTGGATCCACTGCCAGAGAAAGAGAGAGAGAGAAAATAGATTAAAAGATGTGTGTGAGCTCACCACAGACATGAGACACAGTAGACTGGGGTCAAGCGACCCCAACTGTGCCCCAGAAATTTAGCAGGTCAGTTTTGGGTTATAAAACTAGAGCAACTTAGATGTGCCGAACAAAAATTAGCAACTGCAACATGTAGGACAACATCAGTTCATTTATTTCAGGCCCAATAAGAACACAAGAGCATCAGGAAACATTCAAACCCATTTTTCAACAAACTGGTTCTGGTTCTCCAAAGAGAAATCTTAGAACAGTCTCTCAGAACAGTCCTGTGCTTCCACTGGTGGTGATGTAACTAATTATTTCTCTTACAAAATAACCACAAACAAAACAGACTTTATTTACGAGTCTTACTAACTTAAAATGAATCAATGAGCAAGTACATGGCAGATCAGTGTTCAACACAATCTCTTTACCGTACCCCGACTCACAACGATTGACGAGTTTAGAGTAATGATTTATAATTTGAGCTGTCGGGTCTGATTCACTGGGAAATGTCCGTCTGGCTTCATTTGATTTCAACATACGTAAAGAAATGTAATGTAAGCTGCAATGTTACGTTTCAAACAGAGATGGCGCTAGAGAGGCAGACTGCAGCTTTAATGTATTCACACGTGATGTTTAATAAATACATCTCAGTGGAGAAAAGGAAATGGCGGCTTTATTACCTGAAGTCATTGTGCTGAAAACTGCGCGGCTAACGGACGCCAGGTAGGCGGGGTCAGAGGAGGCGGGGCTCATCTCATTAAAGGTGTCTGTGTTGTAAATGTGGTCTGTTCCAAACTCTTTGATGACCTGAGACAAGAAACGAGCGCCGATGCGCTGGAAGAGAGGATCTCGAGGGTCCAGCACGTGAGCGCACGAGTAGCTGCAGTTAAAGTGGCTCCAGGGGCTCAGCTTGGTCACATTTGCGTTCGGAAATAGCCTGAACGACATTTTATATTTGAAGTGACTTTAATGTTCTTCAGCAAAAATGGCTTTAAAATGAAAAAATATAAGAAGGCTCATCCTCACAGAATTCAGTAATGAGGAACTGAGACGTCTGTACATTTACCTGCGAATACCTTCAGGAACAATCCCAGAGAAGGCGGGTAACACAGGGATCATTCCAAGAGCTCTCATTCGATCCAAGATTTTAAACTGGAGGACATTGAACGACACTAATACATTATGATAACATACATAAAACATACATCTATCCTTATATGTGTTTGTTGTTAAAGAGTTCAAAATGATAAACGGATTTAACAACATAATGGTTTTAGCATTATTTCAGTGTTTGGTGTTTCATTTGATATTATCCAATTAAAGAGAAGTCAGAACCTGCAGGTAGAGCTGTTTGACATGCCAGGACTGAGGAAGGGTTCCACCCCACTGAAACAGGTTCCCCATTCGGTTCCACGCTAGGAACGCGGGGCCCGTGAAGAAGTGATCAATCTCAGTCTGGTTCAGACCAAGAGACAGATACACCTGCAGCAGAAGAAGCAAAACAGCATGAAAAACTACATACTGTAACCTGAATAAGTGATTCATTCCTCTTCACCAATCTCAAGCATATTACCAGGTAACAATTTTACTATGTATAAATGTATTAACATTATTGCTTGGTTACAAGAACGTTGTTTAAACATTTTTTTTAATTTTGTGACGTTTTTACAACATTCCACTAACAACTTAGAAATAACGCTTTTTGATATATGATACATAAAGTTAAAAAAACATTCTGAGAACGTTCCCCGTTAGCTCAGATGAGACCTCTCACCTCTTGCCACAGTGCCTCTTGCCCAGTAAAGGCCAGAGGCAGATTTATGCCATTGAGTGCCATCCAGTCGATCTCCCTCTGCCATCTTGGCCAGTCCCACCACACCGTGGAGTAGCTCTGGGTGCACACGTTCTGATAGTACCTGAACCTGTGGGTCACACAAACACCAGAGCACATGAAGGAACATTCTAGAAACATTTCCCACAATTCATTTTCTGGAGCATGACCTCATTCGTAGCGTCACGGTCGAACTGTGTGTGGAATTCACAGGCTGAGACTGACATAACACAGGTTCCCTCATGCAGAACTAACAAGACAAACACACAACCGGACCACAATAAAAGGTCCGGCTACTACAGAAGTGTCTGCCACTCTCTGCCTGAACAATGCTGTGTTGTTCACAAGTCTGTGGATTACACGCGGCGCGGGGGGGCTGCCCTTATTGAACACAAACACAGCTGCTTAAAGTGTGATGAGATACAAATCTACACACAAATGTGGACACTCACAAAGTATTTTATTTTATTTTATTTTATTTTATTTTAGTTATGTTAAAGATGTATAATCGTTATTGAAGCTCATATAATATACCAAATTGATACTGTTATTTATGTATTAGGTCAAATTTGTGGAATGTACCTTATGAATGGCCACAATGGCTTTATATTTTCAGTGTAAGTACATGAAGGACGTCATTCACTTGTGCGGTGACGTCATTTATTTACAACGCGACATCATTTACCTGTGCGGTGACGTCATTTACCTGTGCGGCGTGTTGATGCGCAGGACCCCGGTGAGAGGAGGCAGAGGTCGGGGGACATTTAGCTGATCCCCGGACCAGGACACGTGACAGTTGCAGAAGTATTTCAGATAGTTATATACACCGGTGGCCACCGCCACCCCCGTGCTGCCCACGGCGACGATCTTGTCGTTTTTCGCCGAGCGCAGCTCGCACACGTCCAAACTGTCATTGGACAAAGTCCTGTTTACCGACACGATGAACTCTCGAGATCGGTTCCCCAGCAGTCGCCTGAGCAGATCCGCCACAGCCCTGGACTGAGTCTTGTCGCTGGCTTTCGCTCTCAAATGCGCCAGAGAGCGAAACTCGCCGGCGACGGAGCGCAACAGCGTGACACATAAAAGCGCGAGCAGCGCGCCGCGGATACGAGGTATCATCTTGACTTCTGTGACGTCACGCGCTACAGATGGAGTTAAAACTCTGAACTTTTTACTATTGATTTGCCTTCGCGCGAGCAGGAAACAATGTGGGTCAATGGAGAACCCGACGACCAATCACGAGACTCCCTGAGCAGCTTTGACCAATAAGAATTTTTAGATTTAAAGAGACGGATGTATTCATCACGTGATCCAATTCTACTTATATGCGTGACCTGTGTATTGAAATATTAAACATGAGCTCTTTTTGCATAAACCTTTGGATTGTTTGGCTTTTGGTTTAACACGAAAAACGTGAATGCAAAACGGTTAAGCTGTTAAAAATCTGTGCAGGTCTTCTACTTAATAGCCAATACAATTTTGGGGAATTCTTATATTCCCATTATAATGAATGTGAATGTAATTATAATGTGAGGCAGTACTTGAAAATCTCCTTTATGCATTACATTATGTAGTAGATTGTTTTATTATGTTCTGCCTTTAGGACAAAGTCACCAAAAACAGGGACCAGCAACAACTTACAAGTTTGTGGTGAAGATTTAACTGATAGTTACAAATAGCCCCATCTCAATATTTTATATGTATTTTATTAACTGCTTTTTTAAGTGCAAAGTGGTTGGGACTTTTATTTTGACAGGCAGTTTCACGGAAGCCACTGTCACGGTGCTGTGTTTAAAAGTTACGCTTCGTATGTATGTGTAGTTTTAATGTTTACACGAAAAGACCAGAAACGATGTGAGTATTATTAAAGGCAATATCTTTCTGTCTTGTTTTAAACGATGTTTTAGAAAATTATTAGACGTCGAGCTGGCCACAAAGTCGATAGGAACCAAACACGTGGAGATCTCGCGTGTGTATATTTTAATAAATAAAACAGTAATGTAAAGCTGATATTTGTCCTTTATTGTTATCTGTTTATGGCGTGCACGAAAGTAACTGCATGCATATACAAGACATTTAATATTATTGTAAGGTTAGTGAATGAACCTCATTGGTACATTTTTAGCGTAAACATGACAGAGGACGTCCTGCGGGCTCGTGTCAAAGCTTTGGAAGAAGAGGTGGACAGACTGAAAGCGCAGCTGAAAACAGAGGAGCATGGATCAGCGGAAGAGAGTAGCACAGCATCACCCAGTCTCCAACCAGAGGTCCTAAACCACCAGACAGGTGATGAGAAAAGACCAAAAGGCAGGAAACGAGCAGAGAGGCCGTTCGACTTTTCTGCACACCCCCGCAGGCATGTGGCCCTGCGGTTGGCATATCTCGGCTGGCAGTACCAGGGTTTTGCTGTCCAGGAAAACACAGACAACACAGTGGAAGCCCGGCTTTTTGAGGCCCTGTTGAAAACCAAACTGATCCAGGACAGGCAGACCTCCAATTACCACCGCTGTGGCCGCACAGATAAAGGAGTTAGTGCTTTTGCCCAGGTACGCTGGTTACCAGTTTGTCTTATTGGGGGACAGTTGTCTAAATGTTAAAACCATTAATACTTACAGTTGGTACCTGACGTGCAAATGTAACAATCTGTCCAAACAGTTTCTATAATTTTTCATTCAGTTATCACAATTGACTGGTTTGGGAATTATTGGTCAAACGGTCACTCTGGTCTCCAGGTTATATCCATTGACCTGCGCTCCAACCAGTATGGTGGAGGTTTAGGGGTGACCGTCCCGGCTGGCGTGGAGGATAAAAGCAAGGCTGCATCAGAGGAGTTGCCCTACGTGAAGATGCTGGACAGAGTTCTGCCTCAGGACATTCGGATACTGCAATGGGCTCCGGTGGAAAACGGCTTCAGCGCACGGTTTGACTGCAAATCTAGAACCTACAGGTACTACTTTCCTCGTGGAGATTTGGACGTGGAACTCATGGCTGCGGCCGCCAAACGGTCAGTAGATGAAAACATCCCAGAGTGGTGTGAACGCCTTTAACGTGTATCATGTTTATAAATAGATCCAAGGAGTATCTTGTGTGGTCCTACAGGTATGAAGGCACACACGACTTTAGGAACTTATGTAAGATGGATGTAGGTAACGGAGTTCTGCAGTTCCAAAGAACCATCCTGTCTGCCAGCGTCCAGCCAGCCCAGTTTAAACCCACCTGCTCAAATGATCCCCACCAACTCTTTGTCTTCCAGGTCAACGGTCTAGCTTTCCTCTATCACCAGGTCAGGAGGTCAAAGATCTTTCCAGAAGTTTCACGAAAAAACCCGAGTAAATGTGTCAAAATTCCCATCGCATTACGTAGTAGTTTAGCATCTGGTTCACACACAACCTTTGGCTTGTGTTTGGTTCTGCTTTCCTTGCCTGAATCCCATGAGACATAAGATTGTATTTTATTGTATTGTATTTATATGTATTTTATTTGGATCGTCTGTGATTTTTGCTTGTCCTCAGGTCCGCTGCATGATGGCTGTCCTGCTTCTTATTGGCCAGAAACTTGAAGCTCCAGAAATCATCGACCAGCTTATGGATGTGGAAAACAATCCAAGAAAGCCTCAGTACAGGTACTACTTTTTGGGGCCGCGATAAAGCAGATCTCCACCAGAGCCTGGGGCTTATAAGAGTGCTGGTCTTCATGACTGTATTAGTGATGATTGCTCATGGATGAGTGTGTTGTATCTTCAGTATGGCTGTGGATTACCCCCTGGTGCTGTACGACTGCCACTTTGAGGGTGTGAGCTGGAGAACAGAACCTGAGGAGGAGAACCATGTCCTGAACTCTCTGCATCAGCACTGGGTTCAGACTGCAGTCAAGAGCCAGGTTCTGCTCGGCATGATCCAGGGCCTCCAGAACACAACAGGTGTGTCTGAATCTTTTTTTTTTACTTTATTTTTTAACAATTAGATTATTACTCTAAATAATAGATTTCGAATAATGTTCAAAATCACTTATTACTCAGACTAAAATGTTTCCCCCAATATGCCAATGTTTGTAAATGTGAACTAATCGGAACCTTGTTTTTTTAAACCAATAAATCCAATAAATAAATCAACTATAAACATAAACTGTAAAATGTCTTTCTCCACATTATTTGTTGAATGACTGACAGTCTATGAATGTTTGTTTCCAGGTGAGACAGCCTCTCTGCAGTGCTGGCTAATGGAAGGATCCAGACAGAAGAAGTACCAGCCGCTGTTGGACCGGCCGCGCTGTGAGAGTCTGGAGTCCAGGATCCAGCACTTTGTGAAGAGAGGAAGACTAGAACAGGAGGAAGGAGACAGTGGTGAAGAGACTGTTGTATTTAGAGGGAAACGGTCAAAACACTCCCATTCGACGACAACAAACCAGCCGCAGGAGCGGAAGAATGGAGCAGAAACCGAGGATTGCCACAAACAAAACAGATGAACTTAATTTTTTTTGCTTTTTACTGTGTGTGAAATAATTTGAAGGCATCAACAGAAACATTTTTTGTTTTCTAAGCACCACAATAAGCTGCTTAGACTTTAGGAATATCATCTTTTATTAAATGATTATTCTGTGTGTTGTGTTCATGTGTGAATTTGATTTAAATGTGGCAAAATGTCCCTCATTTATACTCTAACTAAATCAGGGTGTAAGTCAGTAAGATAAGGACCAAGCTATTTCTTTATACATTTATAATTATATTATACATTTATAATTATATTTATTTAGAGCAAACAAGCCTAGTCTACAAAGCCACATTAATCTGATGCAGGGGACAAGATGAACAGTTAAAGAAACTTAAATAAACGTAATACTTACATATATACATACACATATATTTCTTTCGCTGCACTGTGTTTGCATCATACCAATGGCGTATTTTTAAATCAATAAAATATAACTAATTTATAATAATTTGAGTGCTAACACACTGTTTAAATTGAGGGTCAAATAACATGTAATTTCATATGCCAGTTTTGTCAAGTGTTGCTCAAGGTACACAAACACGCATGCACAAAAACCCCCGTGTGTCACATGACCAGTCACGTGTGATACAGTTAAAC
>JAZGTJ010006611.1:13003-24536 GCA_036877575.1 Botia almorhae | reverse complement strand
GCGCGGGGGACACGCAACGATACTCCGGCTGACGGCACTTTCCGGCTGCGCTCTTAGTCCAGGCTTTCTCTGCCTCCTCTCCATACGACTCTTTATCCTCGTCTCCTTCTGGGCGGAGGGCGGCGGCGTCTTAACGCCGCGGGGCGACGCGTCGCAGCTGTGCCCGGTCTGCCCGTGATAAACATTAAGTGCGGTATACAAGAGGTGGCCGCTTTGATTCTCCCTGGGCCAGCTCCATCCTCGCGACCTCAAGTGAGGCTGTTAACCTCAAGTTGCTCCAAATTGTCCATGTAATAGGTGTGGCGTACAGTGCTTTGCATAAAAGCATCCATGCATCTGAATGTACAGTCCTACAGCAAGAGCTCGCATATCCATTTTCATTGGGAGCTATTGGGAGAGAAGTGCCACAATGATGAGTCGCGGCCACTGAAAAATCGATAAGCACTATATTTCTCCCTTGTCTGTACACTATTAATGCAATGCCAGCATATGATTCATCATGCCAGAGGAGGATAAATTAAAGTGTATATGACAATTGCTCCACTGTAGCATGATGTAAAGACTCTACCAGTGGGAAAACAACACCTGCAGACGATATTCATTTTGCGATGATGAGAGATCTAAATAGTGTTGGATCTATCTGTTTTTTTGTGAAGCGTAACCTTACATATCCCGAAGAATGAATTGAGGCTCTGTTGCAGCTTATGCATCCTTCCTTGCATTGGGGATGTTGATTATTGGAAAACCAGCTTAGAGCCATAGCAACAAGTATAGTTTACGGTATCTATGACGTAGTTTATTGATGGCGGAGGTTGTCGCTCTTGAGCTAGGACAATACAGACCGAATCATGACATTCATTAGGGATGTTTAGCTCAAAATGCTCAAAGGTCAACTTGCAGAGTGGGCTCTTAATCGGCAATCAAAATGTTGTTATGTTTAAAATTACCGCATTAATGGACTTGTTAAAACGCTCATTATATAAAAAGATTTAAAAGCAGTGCAAAATGCTCTTAGTTTTTAAAAAAAAAAAGAGGATTCTTTTGCACTACTGGGGAAAGTGATAATCATTATGTTATGTTTTGAGGTGTAAAACGATATCACTAAATTTTGTTTTCCTACAGTTTTCTGAAGGTTTTATCTAATGTTGCTGTCTGATGTGCATTTTCAGGTTGTACTATATCAGCACTTTTTCTTCTGTCGATTTCAAGCTCATCCCTAGCATACAATGGAAGCCCTCGTGATTTATATTTGTATTCACTGCTGCAAGCCAATAAATGTGAAGAATCACACTGTGATAATTTACTATGTCTGTGGAGCAAATTCTTATTCCAGAAGAAGGAAACGTGGTAAAAGTCCTTTACACATTACACATCCAAAACAGCTGACTAAGCCACTCTTAGTGTGCCATCAATAAATCTTTTAATTTAAACTTTAGCCCTCTCAACATAGACAAAACATGCTGTATATGAATCTGTAACTGAAGTGACATGATGTGCTTGTCTTAGTTTATGAGAGTAAGCCCATTAAAATCTGTCCAACCAACCATGTTGGCATATTGAAGGCATAATGCCACACATATAGAGTTTTGGTGTTCATGTGAAAGATACAGCTTTGATTCTAGCTTGCTACATATCCCTGGCAAATGGCCCTTTAAAATTAACTGTCAATTAAACAGAAAGGTTTATATTTAACAAAAGGATTGAAATTTCACCACTCATTGCACATAACAATTCAGTACTTTCAGAGAATGTTAAGGTTTCAACTTTTAAAATCTTTGCAAAAAAAATTTTTCTTTGTCTAAACCAAGCTTTGACACCAAGTCATCCATCTGGAAGACAAGTGAAAACAACTCATTCAAATCTAACATTTCCACACTTAGTTAAATGTCATTTTTAAAGTTCAACACCTCACATAGAACCAAATGGACCTCTAATGGGCTCCTATCATTATAGCATTATCAGTCAATAAATGAAATGTTAAGTGCTGTGTGACATTTTACAAAGTCTCCATTTGTAGAGACTGCATTAAGGGTACTGCTAGGCAGGGATACAGTGTGTGAGGGGAGGGTGGGGGGTGGGTTGGTGTATACTATGACTGTATTAAGTTCAATGAGGTATTACATCTTTGTTGTAAGGAATATGAAAATGGACAAAGGTTGATTGAGTTTGACAATATGGTTTGTTATTAACAAATAACCACTGGGGCTTTTTACAAAGTGGATAATGATTGGTTAAACATATTTAGTTACCTTCAAACATCAATGTCACAATGTCATCAATGTCAAATTCACCATACTGTCATGAATGTCAATGTTATTATTATTTAAATTGACTTTTTGAATGGAATGTTTTGAAAAATTGTTACACTTTTCTCATGGAAGATTAAACAAATAGCCAATCATATCTGATGAAACAAAACCCTGCATGTTTGCATATTCCATGCACAGTTGCCTTCTCTGAATAATCTGTGGATATTGTACACTCCACATCTCAAATTTATGTACTCCCAGTGAAGTGCAGCTCACATGAAAGCATTGTGTTCTTACACTGACCCAAAAATGTCTTGTCTAGTGTTTTGATATAGCAACAAGCTTGATGAACAAAGGCTAACGTTGTGAGGCAGCGCAAGAAACCTTAGAGATTCACCAAAGAGAATTAGGTTGTGGTTTAGCTGTTTTCTATGCAGTAGCTGTGACCTATTGTTATCTTAGAATGTCTAATGTAAAATGTGACCTGATATGACTCTGCACAATGGTGGATGTAGCTGCAACTGCCTCTTATAATCCCATAAGATCTTTGCAAGTGTCCAAATGTCACCATATCAGTTGTTGCCCAGTTTATCTCCTACATCTGGTCTGAGATCTGTTTCAACATCTGATCATTGGCCACCTGCAATAAAGCACTTTCTTGGCTCATGAGAGCTGCTGGGAATAAACTTCCTGTCTGCACTGGTGTAACAGCCCCACATCACTGCAGTAATCACAGCCTGTCCAAATAGTGACCAATCGCGACTGGCCATTGGAGCAGTCTAATTGTAGAGAGTGTGACTTTTGGCTTCTCTAAATGTGTCAATGCCAAGATCAGTAAACCATCTGCGGGACAGACGCAGCCGTGGGTCCTCTAAGTCTTTCTCCGTTTCCACCTCATTTTCACTCTCCTCATCAGATGGAGTGTTCTGATTATGTCAAAGTAGAAGCTCTGCACCAAAGTTGGTTGTTCAATCTGGTTTCAAGTACTGAGTGTCTTTCAAAGCGTACTGCCAAATGATTGTTCACAATAAAGGTGTGAAGGCATTTTGTCAGCGGTCCTCATTCCAAGAACAACAACACCAAATATATCTGAATGCACATGTGAGTGTGTTAACAATATTTTCCAACCACACCCACATTTGTGTGCACTTACGACCTTGAAAATAAGATTTGCAATCTGCTCCAATATCCCCCACTGTTGCCTTCTTCAATTTGGCTGCAATTCTGTTCACCAAGATTTTATTTGTGAGTCATAAAGGAGCCGTAGATAAAATCGATGTCAACTGTAAAATGCAAGTGTCTATCAGCAGCTGTTGTACAGGGGAAATGGCTAAACATGCTTACCAGCAGCCTGCATCATCAGGCAGTTGTCAGATCGCTCAAGCCCAAGGGGATGCTGGGATGTCAGTCAGACAAGCTACAAGTCTTGCAGGGTCGTCCATGCAGAGATAACGCACATCTCTTTCCTTTCCCTAAAGAGTCTGGAAAATGGAATAAACAGTGTTGACGAAGTCAACGGGATCTTGGAAACCAACCATTTCATCATGTTGACTTCTTTAAGCTGTGGGAAAAAGAGCTTTGTCAGGCATTGGCATTTCACTGAGGTTGTGACAGATTGAAGCTAACTCTGGGCATCTGGCAGGATTTCGATTCTTTTCTTGGAAGTGGGTGCAGTTTTTGCCAGCCCCTGTTGGCCTGCGTTGAATTGATAACAGTTGTCTGTAGGGTTATTCAAACCTTTGTGCGCTTGTTTCTGTCAATGGATTTGGGATAATGTTGTAAGCTTAACACCATTATGTCAGAATAAGACATACTGTACAGTCCCGGTGTAAGTTAAAGGAAATAACACATCTCGAGACTCTCTCTGAGAATGCTTTTCACCTCTTCATTTGACCCCAGCACAGAAACAAATTCGACCCCTAAGGTAAATCTATTTCAGACTCTGTGTGGGTGAATCTGTTTTCCACCCCATGTTTTTCTTCACCTCTCGCGTTCTTTTCAACACACCCACATTGCTGTACGTTATCATTGTACGACTTGAATGGAAACTGCCAAGCGTTTTAGAGTCTCGGAACTGTACCATCAGCCTCGGTACAAACAGCAACTGGCGGCTTATCCTCACCTTTGTGATGTTCGTTTTATAAGTGTTTATGTGTTTGCCTCTTCTGCAAACAACAAGGGAACACACTTTTTTCCTCCATTCTTCCCTCTGTGTCTAGGGGAGATACAGGGCTGATGGAAATGTGTCATCTCTTCAGCTTTGATGGTTTGCATTTCTCTTGGTTTTGTCTGGTTCTATCAGCAGGCCCATGCATTGTTTTTTAACATTAATGTACGTTTTAAAGGCCGGAAAGATCTCTGTTGACATATAAGTAAATCTATTTTCCTGATTTGACATGTCATTGTTTGCACATAGGAACGTTCAAAAGGATAGCAAACGTTTCCGAGCAGAATTCCCCAGTGTTACCGCATTCACGCACACCAAAGCGTGAATGTCAGCGTGCTTTTGTTTAAATTAAACGGCATCAGGGCACCCAATAGATTTCATAGCTCGATGTCCCAGTGGAACGTTTGTTAAAGTCTAAAGGCCTGCAGAGAGGCTAAAATGTCTATATGTCTGTAAAGCTGAAAAGGTGTACGAGGTGTTAAACAAAGAGCTTGGGCTCTTGCTTTTTTTCCAAACGACTGATTGTGCGTTTCAATCGGAGTGAGGCGATGAGTTTGAGGTGACCTTTCTGTTCATCATTCTTTCAGCTGAAGAAAGCTCTACTTGGAAATTGCAAACATAATGGATGAACGACTGCTTGTGGCAGACAGGCAGAAGATGCCTTTTCACAAACAGGGTATAGGATAGGGTCTGAAACTCTAATAAAAATAAATAAAGTTTGAAAACATGTTCTTTTTCAGAACATGGTAATCATCAATCAAACAAGGAAGTCAAACAAAATTTTCTATGAGCTGTTCCTATTGAGTTTGCCATTTTTGCACTATATTTAAAAAACACTATATTTAAAAAAAATAAAACAATAGGTAATAGATGCTAATTAAATCTAAATTAAGCAGTCACTTAGTAGGAGCCAAATGACAGTTTGTAGTTATTGATTAACTTTTATATTTCAGTAAATTAGAATAAAAATATAAAATAAAAACAATATGTATTTTTTTAAATGCAACTTTGGTCAGAGGGTTTAATGATTTGGCGTGACAATGTAGTCAATACAAAACTGTGTGTAAACACTGATATTGAATTATTTATATTTTTCCACCATGTTTTGGAAAGACTCCAAATAATATTATGTCCTGGGTGTCATATTCATATATAAAAATTATTTTTTGTAAGAGGGAAAAATCAGACAGAATTAAATATCAATCACAATCAAGTCAATAAATGATGTCAAAATTATGACATTGTAATATGATTTTAACTTTATAATCAGACATTATGAACATACAACGCTGTTTTATTCGAGAGTCCTTTCTAGCCCTGTGACTGATCGATAATGATACATCTTTCTATTTTAGCTTTAAGGGACAACAGGATTGAACTGGTTCGAGCCTCTTGGAAGGAGCTGACCATTAGCATTAATGACGTCACGCTATCAGATGAAGGACTGTACACCTGCTCGCTCTTCACCATGCCTGTCAAGACTACCAAGGCCTTTCTCACAGTTCTAGGTAAGACCACCTCTACCATAGATCAGTCTCAGTCATCTTCAATCTGTAAATATGGGGGCGCCAACTCATCACTGATCTAAGGTCAGTGTGTTCTCTAACTTAACAACTTCATGTCACTGAGAGTTTTACACAGGCTGATGAAGCATTAGATGTGTCACTGTGACTGTGATTTAGTGGATGAATACTGTAGATTAGCCTATGATCCAAAATACAGACTGCTACAGGACATTTAGATAGTGTCTTCATTTTCTTGACCTCAAAAGTAGATGTGAAGTTAATTCTGCAATTTTGTTTGTGCAGTGTAAGTAAAACCAAAATGAAGATACATTTATTTAACATTATAGAGCCATATTGATTGACATACTAAACAAAATACAGTGTCATAAAAGTATGTTCCAGATTCAAAACAAGGAAAATGTCTGCAGAAAACGCCTGTGACTTACTATGTCATGACAATAATTTTGTCTGTGATAACATTTGTCTTTTAAAAAATTTCATTTACATTAATGCAGTTACAAATGTACAGCTCATTTTGTAAATGTCCATATGCTGGTATGCTCAAATGTCTGTATGCTAAATATTACCTGGCTAATCTTGCTTCTCTGGTTGTATCTCAGGTGTTCCAGCAAAACCAGAAATCACAGGCCTATCGAGACCAGCCCTAGAGGGAGAAGACGTCACACTGACATGCACCACATCTGGCAGCAAGCCTGCTGCTGACATCCGATGGTTCAGAAATGACAAGGAGGTGCAAGGTAAACAAATCCCCCCGGATAGCCTCGAACTGATCGTGCATGATGAACAGTTGCACATGGCAGTCAGTATGGCAGTGGTACATGGGTATGTGCTTATTGCCCCATATGCAAATTCATGAAACATGGGACAGTAAGGAAAGTGCTTTAATACTCATAGTAGAAAGGTCTACCTGATTGGTCAGCGAAAAGACAGGTCAATCAGATCCCTCCCTGTGGTTGGGGTAGGGGTGAGCTTTAGGGAGAGGAACCAATCAGAAAGCAGCCTTCTACCATTCTACATTTTGAAAAATTCTGTTAAAAATTGAATTTTTTAATGTTTGTACACAGAAATTGCATACTTTTTCAGAAACATATGTATGTAAACAGAAATTACATACATAATCAGAAATGACCACTGAATGATTTTGTCAATGGTCTTAATTTTGCACCACATCCAAAATCACTTTTGAGTCTTAGGACTGATTTGTTAACCAACTTAAACCAATATTTTACAAGAAAGATATTGAAATATGATTCAATTGTAAGGTCTGCAAGTGTCAGACAGAGGCCTCAGTTGTCTGATGATTCGGTGGTAGCAATTGATGGCCAGAGCCACTGTGTTTACACAACCCATACATAAAGACTGATGACGTGTGTGAATGTAGAATCACAGCCAGACTGCCTGTCACTCACTGCGATTCAAAAGAATCTTGGTCTGTGATCTGTTCTCACGAGGTGCATTGGATATGCTTCTGGTGTCCAGCGCCAGGGCCAAACAGAATATGTAACGCATAGAGATACCACTCACTTTAGGAGAGTCAGAGAGATACAAATCCTTGTGGATTGGGTCATGTTGATGGATAGCTGACAGAACCTTTCAATACGGGCTGTGCTTGCTTGTGAAAAGCAATATTAGGGATAGCCAGTGCTTTTAAAAATGTGGTTTGCTGTTTCTAAAACTGTATTAACCATACTCCACTGATTTCCTCTGGGCAAATATTTCATTGCGTTCCATGCTTTTTTCCACATTTGGTCTCTCTGGTAAATTCATGCTTTTTGCGCCATACTTTGATGTTGTTCGAAGAATGTGATTTGAAGAATAAGCACCAATCACATTTTTTGCAGAAAATCAAATAATATAGCATAATATAATTTTGACATAATTTTGATATCTATTTACAAACGAGGGGAAATGCCATTTGTACATAAAAAAAAAAATTTCACTGGCAGATTTTTTACCTAGAAACCCAGAAGCGCTGCAGAGGTTTGTTCTGGAGGTGGGTGAGAAATAACGGTTTGCAATTGAGCGAATGCAATAAACAACTAACACTGTCAAACAATGAAACATTTCAACTGATTTGATTACATTAAATCATTAAATTACATTGATTAATAAATCATATATATATGCACATGTGTGTCGCATATATCACAAATATTTGTCATGAAAAGCCTTATAAAAACATATGAAGACATTATGGATATACATTGTTGCAGATGAAAGCGTTGAAAAGACATTGGAAAAAGTGGCTTTGGAAATCACTGAGGTCATGTTCTTGTAATCAGTCTGTGGTATTTTTTTTGTAGTTTGTCCGTGTACTAATGCTGACTGAAGTTTTTGTCCATTGTGTTGCGTCTCATTGTGTGACTTTAGACCCTTGTGTGCAGTTCTGTTTATTGTTCTTGGTCCAGCTGCTCTCTGTAAACTGTTCACATTCTTCTCTGCTTGCAGTTGTACAAACTTGTAATGCTCTGATGGTAGAAGTTATTTATAACAGAATTTTACTTCCAGGTCAGATGGCATGATTGAGTTAATTTTTTTTGCATTTCTATAATATTACTAAATTGACAGCCCAATGAACAACATGTGATTAACAAAATAAAAGTCATTCACAAAAGTGTGGGACATGGTGCTAGCAATGCCAAGATCATGAGATTGATTCCCAGTAAAACACATACACTGATACAATGAATACTTTAAATGCACTGCATAAATGTGTGTAATATTGATATCAAATGCCTTATTGTTATAAAATGTTACTGTAATGGAATATGAGAGGTTTCCCTTCATAGATATCATAGATATGTTCTGGTACTCTGGGCATTTTGCAATATTTCTTTACAGTTTAGCTGGCCTTCAATAGAGGTAATCAATCTTCCTGAAGCATCAGTTGATAGCACGCATACAGAAAAGCATGGCAGCGCTGCAGGCTATGCAAAGAGAGTGTTGGACTGACACTAGTGTCTATATTTCTGGAAAGGATCAGGCCACACAGAGAGAGAGAGAGAGTGTGTGTGTGCAGAGAGGCTGTGTTTTCAGCTGCCTGAGTGCTCATAATGTCTAGCTTTCTGACCAGATATCGCACTGCACCATATTCCAACAGCAATTAGCATCCGCATTTTTTAAAGAATTAATCACCAGATGTTGCATGTGAAATTACATACTGGGCTTTCCTTATATTAAATACCAGCAGGCGCTCAGATTTATGCAGAAACTCATAAATCACGCAATAACGCACGAGTGTGTTATTTATTACAGCCACTAACAAAAATGTACCAGAAAATACTGTGGTATTGCCATGGGTTTTGAACATGGTACAATGGTTAAATCAGGTGTTTTTGGATGTATATTGGAGTACCATGTAACATATGTATGTACCATAGATAATGTGGAAATGACCTTCTAATACAAAACGTGTAACATGGGATAATATATTGCAACTTTTTTGTGAGGGTCACAGTTGAAAGAGCACAGTACCTACAATAATTTCTAAAAACTCATAAATAACTCATAATGTTGTTTGTATGATGTTTAAATGAAGTGAGTATGAAATAAATTGACCTTATTGTCAACAATCACATTATAAAAAGAAAAAAACATTGTACTCAAAGTCATTGAAATGTAATAGCTTGCTCTACCTTCATTCGTAAGTGCATCACATCACAGTAGTAAAACAGGCTGCAAACCAGAATTCCATTCTGTTTAATAGCCAATCAATAGACTCACACTATAAACCAACCAATCAGAGAGCACATTCTACCCTGCTAGATGAAAAGCATAGAGCCACAGTGAAGAACATATAACATTAAAGTTTTAGAAAACAGAAAACAATAGAAAACATAGATATTGGTTTGGTTTTATTGACAAAAGCCAAGGACAAAAATGATGTTTTGAATGTTTAACTATAAGTGTGTGCATCATAGTGGATAATTCTTTACTTTCGTATTCAGTGAGGTGCTTTCTACTAGAAATCCTTCAGTTATATTCTCACTTGCCCATTTTTTGCATGGCTTTCATAATACACAGGCGGCTTTACATGGTATCACAGTGTTGCTGTCCTCTGACAGACATTATAAGGATTCTAAAGACTTCACAAGCTTAAAATAATTCTTTGTCTTTATTTCCAGCAGCTTTTGAATAACATCCAGACCAAACAGGGGAATTTTATAGTATATTAGGGCATTTCTTATGGGTGGATTGCTGCTCTGTGTAATGGCAGATTACTTTTGCTTAAATCTGGGATGTGTAGCATTGAGAACTGATTAGAAAATTATATTAAAACGTTATAAAATATTAAATTACAGCTCAGTTAAATTTAAATTATCAGAATGCAAATGTATTATTTGAGTTTAATTATAATAATTATAATGATAAATATTTAATTTTATTTGAATGAAATATAAATAAACAACCTATGACAAGGTGAAGTTTCTTGGGTTATAAATTTTAAAACCATAGATCATATCACGCTTAGTGGAGCAAGGCAAGAGTTAATAAGATTAACTGCTATACCTGTGGCTACTCAGCCAGGCCACTTTGTGAACCTGAGGTTCATATATCTGCTGAAAAGGCCCTTGGGGCTAGTTGATTAAAAGTTACTGCAAAAATGTCAAAGAGAAATTAGTTCTAAGAAAAGGTTGGCATCATTCATTTAAGGCCACTTGGTTTGGTATTTTATTATTCTTCATTAATATTTTTCCACATTTTAGAATAATAGTAAACCAAACAAAACTATGAAATAACACAAAAAAACTTTTTTGTTATTTATGTTAAATTATGTTGTGACTTAAGAAAATGTAAAATAAATCAACCCAGGTTATATTCTAGCATCTTTTAATGTAGTGTCACTTTTTGCCTGAAATTAGCAAAAATGTTTTCCTGACATTTTATCACCCAGTTTCTTGAAGCGTTGCTATGAGATGCATTTTAAACCGTATTAAAGAATTTCTCATCTATTCTGGGCTTTGAGTGGCTGCTTTTTCTTCATTGTTTCATCCAAACATCATACAATTCTTATTTTCTAATGACAAATATTATGCTGGCACAATTCTATTTCTGTCTACAAAAGTAATTTCAAGCATTAAAGCAAATATCTTGACAATAAAAGATTAAAAGATCATGAGAAACATTTCAGTCAAGTGATTTTGAGTGGCACTGTATTTATGACAATGTGTCAATAGTATCATAATGACTAAATTCAAAATAAAACATGTACAGTATGTGTAATGTGATGTTGGTCTGATGGGTTTCCTGTGACTCTTCTGAGGCAGGTCAGAAGGAGATCAATGCGACTGGCCGGTCGTTTTCTGTCAGAAGTTCTGTACATCTCAAGGTGGACAGGAAGGATGATGGGGCCGCCTACACCTGTGTTGTGGAGCACATAGCTCTGGGCTCCATGCCTTACCAGGTCACAGAGGTGCTGGAGGTTCACTGTGAGTCATAATTAAGGATCAGTTTCACTGTAGGTCCATTAAATTAAATCTTACTTGGGTAAAATGAATGCTCACTATGTTTCTACATAACTATATTATCTATTAGATAACTACATTATCTATTTAGCTATATACATTAGGTGATTTCCAACCACTGTGCCG
>JAZGTJ010006611.1:0-12932 GCA_036877575.1 Botia almorhae | reverse complement strand
ACCTATACATACACAAAAATATACTTTTTATGATGTTTTTGTTTGGTGGTGTGCGTTGTAATTTTTGCAATGTAAAATATGTGCTGTGGTTTAAAAAGGTTGGAAAACACTGCATTAGGTTGTTGTTAGTTTTATGTCATTAGTTTTATATTAGTCTTTGTGTTAACTGAATGCTTGCATGTTTACGTGAGTCTGTTAAACTTTGGTCTCTGTTGTTCATGTCACCCCTTATCGAAAAGAAATGATTTATGGTTGCTGTCAAATCTCTGTCAATATAAATTCCTTTGAAAAGACAGAATTTATCCTGTGTTGCTTATCATGGCCACAGTGTGAGGAATTAGAACTCAGTAATATTAGATTTGTGCCTACTGTATGTAATTTGTGTGTAAAGTGTGCAATGAAATCTCTTTATTCTTTTTGTTTTGTTTTGTTTTGTTTTTTGGGTTTGTGTATTTCCCTTTCCTTTCATTTGCTTTCCCTTTTCCTATTGCTTTCCCTTTCTCTTCATTTTCCTTTTTTCCTTTTCTTTTCTTTATTCCTTTACTTTCCCTTCTTTTTCGTTCCTCTTCTTCCTTAACCATTTTTTATTTCACTTTTCTTTTTCATTTTGTAATTAATCTTTTCTTTTCCTTCCTTTTTTTCTTTGTTTTTTTTCTCTTTTACCTTTCTTTCCTGTATTTCTCTCCTTCCTTTTCCTTTCTTTCCTCCTTTTTTCCTCTGTTTTATGTTACTTTGTTTTACTTTTTACTTTTTGTTTGTACTTACTTTGTTTTCCTTTCTTTACTTTTTCTTTTCATTCCAGATGCTCCTCAAGTGGAGATTGTGCACTCTGTAATAGTGCCACAGGAAGGACAGTACTTCAAACTGGAGTGTGAATCCAAGGGCAACCCACTGTGAGTCCAGCTTTCACTTAATTACCTACGTGAATGTTATTTGAATGTTTCCTGTCCTATGATGTTGAACTTGCAGAATTGTCACGTCTCAAGGGGGACCTTATCTGCATACTGAGAACAAAAAGGCAATAATACTAAATCAGATCTTGATATTTGGGAGAGATTTAGTGAGTCATATAACCGTTTAGAGGCAGTTGTAACTCTTTATATGTGACCTTTCTGAGGTAGAGGACAAAACAGTAAAAAGTTCTCTCAGCAGAAAAGATAATAATTTAAGAGACAAATCTTGTCTTCCACCCTACTGCTGAACCTGGCGTATGGCCCAAACAAATAAAACAACTAACCTAAAGAGACAGTTCACACAAATGCCTGTAAATTTCTTTCATGAAGTAGAGAGAGAAAAATATGATTGGAGAGCTATGTTGGAGTGGAAGATTTCACTTTTAGTCTTAACCTAAATCTTATGTCTTTAGTATTCTCAATGTAGCATATTGGCTTATTGACTTTATATAATATTTTTATGATGCTTTTGAAGCTTGACACCAATGGTCACTATTTCCTATGTGCAACAATATCCAATGTATGATAGATAGGGAATATAAATGCACCCATAGAGATGCATCTGAAGCACAGTGAGAGACATCAACTCGTTCCGGTCACAGGCTAGACCACTGTTTCTCAACCAGGGGCCCTGGACCCGCTAGAAGACTCTAAGAAATGTCCAAGGGGGCCTCAGGATTACCTAAAATAAGACAAAACAAGCATTAAAATAAAAGTCAAAAGTCAAAAAGGTCGAAACCTGCAGGGCTAGACAGCATCCCTTTAATTGTTTATTTAATTTTAGGGTTTTTATTTTATTTAATTTATAAAGGGAATTAAAACAGTAAAACATGACACAGGCAAACACAGTAATTTTATAGCTAGAAATATTAGGAGGGGTTGGAACTTCCAATATTTCTAAGCGAATAAGAGATTTTGTTAACCCACTTTACAGTCTCGCATTGAGTTAAAATGCTGTGGTTTTCAGGCCAGAACCTGTTTTATGGACAAAAGATGGAGGAGAGCTTCCTGATGTTGAACGAATGATCGTGGAGGGCAGAGATCTAATCATCACAACGCTAAACAAAACTGACAATGGCACATATCGTTGTGAGGCCAGTAATCACCTCGGGACGAACAGCGATGAATTCACTCTGTATGTATATGGTAAGTACGCCTGGTTCAGCACTAAGCTCTGGAGGACTATAACTCCATAACTTTATCTTGTATTCTCATATGTTCTCATTATTTATTTTATTTGTCCAAAGTTTATGTTATTATCCATCATAATCAGTATCAAAACACACACACACCCGGTAAACTTCTCCTGGCCTAGTTTACAAGCCTTCTGCATGTTGAGAAGATGCAGGACAAACTGCTAGTGGCTGCAGTATTTGCCACCAAAGTGAGACGGAGCCAGAAATGATAAGTTGGTTCTCAGAAACAGGAAGTGTAGCAAAGAGAACAACACACAATTAGGGGTCCACTGCTAATACAGATAACATTTGTCAAGCTAAAATTGGAAGGAAATAGAGAGCACTTGGGACAGAGATGGATTTGTATTGTAGCTTTTAATAGACCTAACAAGATTCTTTGAGAGAATCATTTGGAAGGTACAAGTTATTTGTACTAAAGGAAATTACATAGGATTTGTCACAATAGTTGGAGCTGGAGTGTATTCTCTCTGTGCCACTAGCAGCTTGGAACAGAATTGCAACCAACTATAGTCCTGCCTCAAATTCACTCATTGGTTGTATCAAACAATGTCTGGATCAAAGAAACACATATGTACCAGTTTTTGTTTAGTACCACTAGCTGCACGGAAATTACACTACACAGTTCTCCTTCAAAAACATGTTACATAAAATGAAATAAATAAATAAATAAAAAGTCTGTTTAGAATAAGATCTGTCATGAGAATGGCACGCACAGTCTCAAGCCCTTTACTAACAACTATACTGATAAATGTTGATTAAATATAAGGAAACTAGTTATAAATGGCCAATAGAGAAAGGCGGCTTTTAACTTCATTAATGGTGCATTTACAGCATCTACAAGCAGGGGCTGACTGCTACTCCTAAACCATCCAAACCCTGAACCCCTGATTTAAAAGACTGAGAACATGAAAGTAACAGACAGGTGTATAGAGAGGAAGAGAGAGAGAGACCCATTCACATGACTCATTAGCTCTGGTTCTAATTCATGGAGATGTCTGACTTTACCCGAGTGATATTTATTAAGCCCTTCCTCTCAGGATGAGTTACCCGACTCGGCTCTCGGATGAACCTAATTTGCTAATGGTACGACTGCCAAGTGGCAATAAATGTCAGTTGAAATCACACAGCCTCTACTTATCTCCATTTACCAGCTTAATTTCCATTTATTAATGTGTCTGCTGGTAGGTTTACTTTATTTATGGGAAACGACAGGAATGGGAGTATCTGGTGTTTAGAAAAGACGATAATTAAAATGTTGGATGGAATACTCAGTTTGGTCAGTGTACTAGTAAGAAAATTAGCTGTTTATTTTCATTTAGTTGTTTAATCTTAGTAATTGAGAATTGTGATGAATTTTATGATTCTGGTTCTTATACAGACATTAACTACTGCATTATTAATAATAATTAATATAGTTAAAACCAAAAATTGGTCAAAACTGTATACTCAACAAAAACTGTTTTGGTAATATAATAATAACAATAATAATCATCATTTAGTAAATAATAAAAAAAAACAAATTAAATAAAAATACCAGGTGAATAGTACCACCCCAAACTCATGCTTTAAGTTTACATTGCTGTGTTAGTTTATTATTTATATTAAGCTGAAAAAAAGATGCTGGTTCAATGTTAAATCAATGTCGGTTTGTTATCTTTGAATTAACCACACAGTCTTATAAACAATCAGTCATGAGTTAGAGTCTTATGATGCTACAGAACACAAACTGTAACACAGAAACAGTTCAGTGGTGCAGTCAGGGTTGTTTAGTATGGTGGTCTGCAGCCCATCCACACTGGAAAAATGCAGACATTAGGAAATCAAATGTCATGAAAATGGCTTTTTTCCCAATGAAATTGGTTCTGAATGAAAACTAGTTCTGGATTCCCAACCCTATTTATTCTCTATAAAATCAATCATGCAACTGGAGAGACCTGAGCACAGTGAAAAGCACATGCACAAGACACACAAGCAGTTGTGCTCACAGAGGTGCAGGTTTGAATCTGGCCTGCATCCTGTGTCAATTCCATATTAAGTATGTTCTATATTAAGTTTCATATTTTATAAGTCAATATTAAACGTCACAAATCCCATAAGAACTAGAATAAACTGCCTTATATTTATTAAACAAGCATACAGTAGCACAGAAAGACAACCGTAGGCTATAACAGCAATGTCCCAAAGTAAGAACCCCCAAGACCTCACAGCAAGACCCTGTGGACCCAAAGAATCACTCCAACTTTATACCCCACTAGTGATAGCCCTGTCCATAGCCAAGCCAATTGCTTTGCAAGAAAATCTATGTACATTCCTGCATGAGTTGTTTAGAGCTGGCGCAAGACCAGGCGTAATGTATAGTCTAATTGTACTCAGCAGTAGGTCAGCACATACGAGCCTCCCTCCGGCTATTCTGAACCAGAGTTCCTCTTTGACATGTAAATAAGCGTCAGCGGTTTGCACATCTCACGGGTTTAATTCACCCAATAGCTGCTGAAAATTGTAAAATATTTATTACTCCCTTTCCATAATTACCGTATTTTCACTACCAACCCCCTCTCAATTAAAACAGAAAGTAGGAAAAAAGACTTTCCCTTACTCAGAAAACCACGCAAACATCAATAAAATCAATGTCTCCGCACAAGCGTGCCCCGATGCCAGACTTTCCGGCGCGAGAGATGAAAAGCTTTGCGAGCCACTTGTGAGGCAGTTTGACCCCAAACTACATCCTTGCCAAATATCTCTAAACTGCTGTGGTGTGTTTGTGTCTTTTAAGTTTTTCTTCCTTTCCAGTCTTGGGTCTTATTTAAGGAGCTAATTATGTATCAGTAATCAGTTTAGCAGACACGCAAAAGAAAAGGGCACCTGGGACCCACTCCATGCAGAGACTGATCAAAACAGCGCACTTTTTAAGTCCATGCTGAAGAAACTAGCAAACATTTGTGTGTCTGATGTAGAATTTAAGGATTAACCTTAGGGAATGGGAAGACTTGACCAATGAGAGAAACAAAAAATTAGCTTCTGAAAAAAGATTTTTATAGTTTTTAATGGGTAGTAGAAAGTTTAAAGCCAAAAGCTAAATTTGAGCCAAATGCTAAATCACACGATAACCAGATCATGTCCAGAACATATTTTACAATAAAAATTACAAAAAAGTTTTTTTTTAAATTAAATGCATCTGTGTGGCATAGAGAAAGTAATCATTGGATCAAAAAACAGTATACAGTAATAAAGTGGTTAGCACGAGATTTTCTTTGCATTGTTGTAATGACAATTTGTAGGCAAAAAATGCCTACTGCAGTTATCATGAAAATAATGTGATAATGCAAAATATCTTAATGGCCCTTAAATAAAGGCTTTGAAATATAATATCTTGTTCTTTCTTTTGATTTTGGGGTAAATCAAAAACTTTATAAAAGCTTTATAAGTTTTATCAAAAATCTGTTTTAGAAGAAGAAACAGACTTAGTCCACAGCAGAAATAGCCCAGCAAAAGTCACAGTACACAATACACAATGAGAATCTTTCTTTCTCACTCTCTCTTTCTCTTTGTTGCTGCCCCTTCACATCACCCCTATCTTTTAACATCAGAAATAGTTTTTTTGGTTGTACAAATTGGACTAAAAGGTTTTTGGTTCCAGTGTTGAGGGATAAAAGCTGCAGCAACTGCTGAAATTCTGCCTGTCAGTCTGTCAAAGTGGTGAGAGATAAAAGGTATTTCTAATCAAACATTTCGCTCTGTTTCAGTAAACCGAAGGGCAGATATAATTCTCCAGTGTGGACAAACACGCACGCAAGCGCAACATTCAAAATCACTCTGTGGTTATTCGGCCGTCACTAAGACGTTCTTCCAATTTATGGTGCCTGCTTTCTCCATCTGTGGAAGTAACTCAGATGACCAACAGGGCCTTAATGTCATAAAAATATCTCATAGTCTTAATAGCATAATTTGAAATATGGAGCAGTTTGCATAATAAGTAGAATCATTAACTGTGTAGCTGGATGTAATATGATTACATGTTCAAATTTGTTTCACAGAATGTTTGTACATTAATTTTGTTCTTTAAAGATTTTTGTCATCCTGTTGTCCCAATTTCCCATGTGCACATTTGTGGCCATAGGTAATGCAGTTGGTCTGTTTTCTTATTGGTTTTAAGTTGTGGCCTCTTTTTAATTTTAAATTCTTGCCCCTTGTGATGTCCTCAACCTTGTTTTTCCTTATTACCCTTTTCTGTCTGCGCCCATGGCAACAGCTAAAGATTTCCCAGGTACAACCACAGGTAAATATTTCATTTGCTGGAGTGCTGACATCATCACCACGAGACGGGTGTCGCTTGCGGAGTGGCGGGCCGGGTTGCGCCAGTTGACTTCCTCCATAGCATGTGCTGGGAGCCATTGCCTTGCATGGGAGCACTGCTGATATTTGTGAAATGTGATGGTGCTCCATGGTGCTGCCATTCACCCCTGAGCTGCTTGTAAACTTTTGGCCCACTCACTGCCATTAGTGAAAGGAATGAATGGGCCACTAACAAAAAAAATGTCTAAGATAATGAAAAGGAGAGATCTCTTAAAATGGTTTAAAACACATGTGCCAAGTTCTTAAAAACAGAATCTTCATTAGTTTTATACATTTTTTTTAAACAAAAGACACAATTGAATGACTCTTAAAATGTCAAGTGGTGTAATGAAGTAAAAAGACATTTTCTTGTGAACTTGTGAACGCTGAATGCCTGTGAGTGCCAGGTATAGTTTTTCTAAATGATTTTTTTTTATAAAATTAAAGTAAAAACTGAAGATTTATAATTTTTTTTACGAACATCATGAACATCATTATACCAGTTAACATCTGACAACCTGAACCTTGACAATTTTTTAAAGAAAATATGATGCTTTTAAAAATATGAAGTTTTTTTATTTTCTAACAAAACATTTTAAGGAGACTTCCTCATTACCAAACAGGAAATTAATAAATCTATACAGAAAATGAGCTTCATGGGACTAAGTCTGAAGTGTAAGAGTTAATATATCTAAGCTGAGATATTAATAATTAACAGTTGTGATAAAATAGTATATTTGAAAAAAATGGTAGGTTTGCTTTAAAGGATGGCTTCTGCCTTAGTTCATTATCTTTTATTATGTCAAGTTAAAACGCAGACTGAATCTTAGGAAACCAAGACTAATTTCTGAGGATAGCTCAGCGCCTTTGTAGAACATTTGAAATAACGTAAATGCAAAGGAATCACCTAGTTCGTTCACAGAGCAATCACACTTGAATTGAGTTTCAATGGCTATTCGATCACTAGCATAAAACATTATGATGTCATCCGTGTTTGCATGTTTTGTTTTGGTATGTGTCATTTGTGTCCTGTTTTTTGTGACTCATTGATTTCTCGGCTTGTTTGTCTTTCGCTGCAGTCTTTGTGCTATATGTTCCACCTCAGTGTGTTCTAACTATTTGCTTTAGGTCAGTTTTCCACCAGCCTGTACTCCCGTGGGGGAACCGATTTTAATAATTAGCAACCACAGTTTGTTTTTTAAAATCTAATCTGGTTTTGTGCCACCCACACTATATTCCACCAGGAGCAGAGTGTGCATGAGCTGCGAAATGAGTGTGTGGAGATTAAAGCAAACACATACTGTACAGCATGTTGATAAAATATGTCAGTAACCATATTCAAAGCAATGTATATAAAACAATGTTCCAGATTCAAATAAGAAAAACTGTCAAATAATAGTATGCTGTTGATCACCACATAATTTAAAATCTTTACATTCAGATTTTTAAATGTAAATACAATTTACCAAATCATGTATACAGTAATGCATTTGCAACATTGGATTGCCCAAAAAAACGTCTATTGTTATTAAATCAGTGTAACTGATATTCTTTTTTCAAACTGAGCTTCGGAGTAATTGTCTGTAGTAATTAACAGCATGCAACAGATGTTGTCAGCATATTGTTTTGAACATAGAACTTGTTTGATTGCTGCAATTAAAAGCACAGTATCTGGCATCAGTCTATATCTGTCAATAGGAATCTGTCAGTATCTGGACTAGTTATCTATATGTTAAATCTGTCTATATCTGGAGTCTGCAGTCTGTATTTTAGGGCCAAGTTGCAACTAGACATTTTTACAGGGTCTTTGCACATTTTGTGAAGCAATGAATCGAAATATGAAATTCCAAAGTGGTTTATTTACAGTAAATGAAAAAGTTAATTAACAACATATGAACGTTCTGATGTATGTGTGTGCCATTTAACAGATCCATCCGTGCCTCTGGCCTTTTACATGTAAATGGATTTCATTAACGCTCAAGCAAGATGCCGTACATGTTTGGCCTCATGTCAGTTACCGTCATTGTATGAGACTAATGGATTCTAATGGAATTTCTATTGACAGAAGTCCAACCTCTAGAACTAGCCTTATTTAGTTTTTCTTTAAAAAAGTACAGAATGTCTTTCTTTGTGTTTATACCATCAACAGAAAGATGCATGTGTTGGTGACCTTCACCGTTAGTTGAATGTTATCAGGTGACTAGTTTTATGTGGGTATCTCAATCACTGTTTCTTATTTCATATTCTTATTTCATTAAATTTACTTAGAGGATCTATCTATTTACTGAGCTCCGCCCCCTTAACTTACTGTTGTTCACACAGAATGTTTTAGCTTTACAGAATGTTCTATAGAAAAGAATTGGATCTCTTGCTTACGACTGTCATTCAGTTACAAAACCAAAGCACTGTTGGTTGTGAATTGAAATAATTCCACAGCATTGTATATCTTCATTCAAATCAAGGTGAAATACAGCAAATTCATGACGTCATTAAAGATCATTCATATAAAACCGTCATATCACAACCATGATATCACAAGGAACGTAATGTAAATAACGTTGTAAATAAACACAATTATATTAGGTGATCTGAAACTTGGGTTGCCCAACCACAGTAAGGCACTGTCAACGCAAGATAGATATTATTACTCAAAAACAACAAACCTAATAATAAAATGCAGAGAAATTGTGCAAACTTTTTTTGGCCTGTAACTTTGCATATCTTTCCAAAGGACCCCAGTGTTAAGAAGGTGTTGCTTGAGTTTATTTTTAAAAAGGACCTGGTCAGGTTTTAGCAAGAATACCTTTTTGAACCAGTCTTTGCGTAAAGCAGCACTTGCAAAAAGGTTGTAGTTAATGGATGGGGCAGTTAAAAAAATAAGCTGGAGAAGTGCTAGCTGGTGTAAGATCACCAGAGCTTAGCGATCAGCCTGCTATTTTTACATGCCAAGAGGGCATTTCTTAAAGGCACGGCAGCAAAAGATGGGCCATTTATTGTTAAGGGTCAAAGAGAGGGTGGAAAATGGTCATAAAGAGCTGGAATATGACTGTTTTGGGTACAACCACATAAGTGGACCTTAGAGGAATAAACTGTAATAAAAATGTATTATATGACCCCTTTAAAGGACCTTGTTGAAAATAATCAAAGTGATCGATGTGTATGTGTGTGTGTAATTTGAATAATGAAGGAGTTATTACTACACCATCTCCCGAATAATAAAAAACTATACACCGCAGGGTGAAAGAAACATCTCTCCTGGTATTAAAACTGTCCCCTTATTGCAATAATGAATAGTGTCAATACTCGTATTATCAAGGGATATACAAAACTCCCTATTTCTAAGCAACAATCATCTACAACGCTGTAGAAAGGAAAGCCACATAATAAATGAACCTTTGAATTGTAAATGTTTACAATTCCGGAGGCTCATTTGAAATTCAAGGAATTAGATTGAAAAAATGTCTTGATATCATGGAACTGATACAACTAATTCTGTAGCTGTAGGTGGAAGAACTTAATAAACTCGATTATATAAATAAAAAGCCCTCAGAAGCCATTTGTTGCAATATTGGCTTCAATATTGGCTCACCTGCTGTGAGAGCACCATCAGTATGCAATATTTGTATTGGGTTCATAGTGATCAGATTACAATCATAGTATCAGATTGTAATACCATGGTATTAATTATTTACTATGAAATTCATGTACTTACCATGAATAAAGAAGAGGGGGTAACATTTAACATGTCAACTCAGTCATTCTATACAGTGTTTGTATTTTATATCAAAAGTCTTTTATCAAAACAAATTTTAAAAAATTATTGTAGCATTTTATACTTTTTACACATTTATATGCACATTTTGTAAATATACCTAACAGTTACATACCTAACAGAGCTTTTACATACAACATAGCTAGTTTAATAATAGGTGAAAACATTTCTGGGGTGTAAAAATAACACAACATGGCATTTAAAATGACAGTGCAGCAATTCCTAAAACAATTGAAAACCTAAAGAGGTTTTCATGGCCTAATTTTGAATTGCCTCTCATAACTTGTACAGTCCTTTATTCCCATACACCTTTTATTTTGCCCCAAAACAAAGCGAAATGTTAATTGAACTAAATGGATTCATTTATGTGTTAGAAATGGCTCTGCAGAAGTCCCTATTCTGCACATCTCCCAGGGTCACTTTGCCAAGCGCAGCACAGGAGAGGGCCATTTATCACTGTGAGCTAATGAGAGCAAGTTCCAAGTGCAATAAAGACACATAGTTAAAGTTTACACCCTCGTAGAAGCACTGGAATAGTGTGGAAAGCAGGGGCAAAGGTGTTGTGTAAGGACACTCAGGGTCAAACAAGAGCCAGTACCTTTCTCGCGAGGATAGCGGTGTTAGCTGTCTGGCATGCTACGTTCCCTGCAGTGGGGGCTTAGTGCTTTATTCCATTTAAAGTAATATGTGAGAAACTTGATGTCTCTGGCTTCTGAACATAAAGGCGATCCATTGCCCGATACTAAGAGGATGATGTTAAAGGGGCCATTCACACAAGAAGCATTTATGTTTATATATATATATATATATATATATATATATTGATCTTCTCTGCCACAGTGATGGTTAGGGATGTTAAGGTTTGGGTGGGGTTGGGGGTGGACCTTAGTGCTTTTTCCTTTAGTAAAATTTACTTTGTATGATTTTTGTGCTAAATCACCACCATCAGGGCAGTTCCTCAGGTGTACAATTATTAACATGAAGAATCATGTACAAAAATTAGTTTCTAAGCTTTCAGAGTTTTTCTGTTGCGCTTTTCCAAGTAGGAATTTGAAAAATCTGACTTTCAAAGTCAAACGGAATGCAGCTCAAGCCTATTTATTTATTTATTCAGTAGGATTTATTCAGTGGGATTTCAGCGACTCCTGTCTTTACCATAGTGTGTGCTCAGTCACACAAAGTTAAAGCCTGGAGACAAATCGGCCTGCCACAACCCCTGCTGTTTTTAAACTTGTATTATCACCAAGGGTTGAGTCACTTTGGTGTTCGCAGTGCTGTGTGAAATATGACAAGGCTTTGGTAGCTGTTTAAAATTTGTTTGTAATGATAAATCCCCCAATTGAAAGTCAGTATAAAACACTGGCTTTGAACCGATGCTGCTCTGGCTACAAAACTCAAAGCAGCATGTCATACTGGGAATGTCTATGTGATTTGAGATGGGATAAACACCAGTGCCATTTCATTGCATGTGGATGCCACAGTACTGACTTAATATTCAGCTGCTAGGAAAAATACAGCATACTGAAAAATATATGGGCATCACATTCATTGTGCTAAGCCTTATGTTAATGTCAGTGTGTATGTATAGGAAAAGGTGTTTTCCAAAAGTTATGATTTCGAAGATCGGAAAAATTGTTTTTAATGTAAACTCAGTGGTTTCGCCGGTTATAAAGTTCAACACATATCTCAACAGTCCTTTTGTTCATGCATACTTGCGTCAATATGTAAAAGTGGTTTCCAAATGCTTTACAGTAAATGCTGTTTACTGTAGATGTTTATTTCAGATATTTTAAATTGTACACACAGATTATATGTAAGGTAAACAAAAATAAAAATTTGTAGTAGGCATGACAAACACATTTTAGGGCATTTTCATATCTATGGTTTCAAAGGATTCAAGTTTGCTTATAAAATATTATGTGGTTCACGATTGCTATGAATGTAAAATGCACAACTTCAAGTGTACAAGATCTACATTTTAAACCTAGTCAGAATTTATATTTACATTTACATTTAGTCATTTAGCTGACGCTTTTATCCAAAGCGACTTACAAATGAGGACAGGAAGCAACTTCGATTACAATAAGCGACAACAGTGAATAAGTGCTATACACAGGGCTCAGGTTTTTCAACACAGTATAAGAAMGTTTTTTTTTTCCACACAACAGGCAATATTATGATACTAATTTCAATAATTCTTGCCTGTAAGTTGTTATATAAATTCAAATCAAATCAAACAATAAGTTACTCCAGCTAAAATGCTCACCACAATGCATGGCTTCAAATTGGATCGCACTGGTGTTTAGACCACGGATCAAAAGCTGTCACACTTCCATATTCACCCTGTAACAACTGTCCTCTCCGTGCCCTCTTCCAGATCCCAACGCCCTGGCCCAGCACGGCCCTGACCACGCACTGATTGGTGGAGTTGTGGCCGTGGTGGTCTTCATCACCCTGTGTTTTATCATCGTCCTGGGCCGATATTTGGCCAGGCACAAAGGTACGGCTTCCCTCCACACTCCTGCCCCCTTCACGTATAGTGTAGTGTGCAAAATGCTTGAACATGTCCACTGTTGTACCTTTGTGTCTATGTGACCTATGTGGGACTGTGTGGACATACAGGGACATACTTAACCAATGAGGCCAAAGGAGCAGAGGACGCCCCTGACGCAGACACGG